>JAIEZT010001214.1:1591245-1661245 GCA_019594935.1 Periophthalmus modestus | reverse complement strand
CACTCTGGGCTTTTTGAATTTTTTTTATTGAAATTTGACTTTTTTTTTTTTTTCATTTTGGGTAGCAGCAATTTACTGCGGCCAAATTTGACCCAGTGGGTTCTCCAGGGTTAAACAGGGTTTTGGCGGTGTCTTTCTACTGGTGGAGGCAGGACGACAGCGCCATCTGCAGTCAGACTCGTTCAGCGCAGTATCCCAGGTGTGTGACAGTAAAAAAGCCCCTCGTCCCGGTTTAAAGTCCTGTCCTGTACTTTTCATCTGATTTGAGGCGTTATTTTTACCATGTTCATGAAGTTTTCGAGTTCGAGCTTTGGGTTTGAGCAAAACTAAAATAAATCCACAAAATTCATAAGAAAAAGTAAGAAATTGATTCATATTGTTACAAAATATGTCTCATTTTGAATCAGTATCACAAATTAACACCTGTGTGAAATACTTTTAATTTTTAGTACATTTTTAAACATTTACTGAAATACTTTTACTTTAGTAGATTACTTTTACTTGAGTAACGTTTTAGCAGTTTGAAATACTTTGTGTACTTTGTGTGCTGTACAAACACTCCCCTGGCCATTATTATGATGATTATTAATGCCAAACTGTGGAAATTTCCAGGCGAAGTAAAGACAGGGGAGCTTCGTCTTACCTTAATGTCATGGTGGATGGCGGTCTTCACTCGGGCCGTCTCGGAGCAGTCCCCGTCCCAGCAGCACTTGTCCCGTCTGTGGTGGTCACACGGGACACAGCCGGGGGTCCAGGGCAGGCTGACCATCCGCTGCAGGGTGACGGGGCGTTTGATGCACCTCAAGGCCACGCCCTCGTCCCTGTCCCCGAGCGACGCCTGAGGGAACAACCTCGGGTCAGTCCTGTCCCCGTGTCTTGGGACTGTGACCGGTTTTGGGGGTCCGGCCCGGTCTCGTTTGGGGCTTTGGATTCGGATGCTGGCCATGAAGTCCCTGAGCGTGGACGGGACCGGGGCGAGGGGGGTGAGGGCGGCGAGGGGCGCGAGGGGGGCGGGGTCCCGGTCCAGACGCAGGTTCCTCTTCAGGGGCGGGACTCTGATCGGCCGGTCCTCCAGAGACGAGAGTGAATCGTTGCGGAGACGGCTGTACTTGGTGCGCTTCAGCATGCCTGGGTTTGACAGAGGAGATAATGAGCTACGTGGACCTCTATGGTAGAATGTTGAGCAGTTACCATGGTGACACAACGCAAACATTAGCAAATACAGTCCAAGAAGTTTTAAGATTGTCTGAAAACTCAAGATAAAAGCACATAAGTGATTTAAACAGCACATTTTCAGGAGTTTGATTTACAACAAAAAGGTGAGAACGGCTAACTGCAAACTGTTGGCTAATGCTAATGCTAATGCTAGCTAGCTTGTGACTGTAAGGTTCTTTGAGAGGGACTTGTTTAACAGCACAAATCAGCTCGTCTGTTGTAGTTCAGATAAGTCAGTTCTTTATGGTCAGATTGTGGTGAAATAGATTAAAAAGTCTAACCAAGCCTCAGACAGATCAGTGCCTACAGTTAGCGTCACACCCCCAGAAAATGTTGATGACATCAGCTGGAAAGTATCGATAAAATATAAATCATTTTCACAAAGATTGGCAGATTGAACTCTTTTTTAACACACAGTTTTATGTCACTTTTCTGGAGGGTCTGAAACCTGCTGGTCGGTAGAATGTTCCACAGTGCGGCATTAAAGAG
Organism: Periophthalmus modestus; assembly: GCA_019594935.1. Lineage (NCBI taxonomy): Eukaryota > Metazoa > Chordata > Actinopteri > Gobiiformes > Gobiidae > Periophthalmus > Periophthalmus modestus. The sequence continues at coordinate 1,659,541 of JAIEZT010001214.1, read as the reverse complement.
GCGATATTATGGAAAACTGACTTTTTCTACCATGTTATAAAGTTGTTCCCTCATCAAAAACATGTCCGAAGAGGTTTTAGAGTCATCCATGCATGTCTGAGTAATTTAGCGATCTCTCCAGGGCCCTATTCAAACCCTCCTTATGGTTAGCTGTAAGATTTGTACGAGGCTCCGCCCACAAGCCGACATCACCCATGCTCCACACGACAATTCTCCATAAATCTACATAAACATGATACAAAACAACACACTACAACTTCACAAACCTGGTGTGATGTGAAATTATTCAAATACATAAAGTCACATCTTCGTTATTGTCACACAGACGACCACACGGGGGCGCTCTGGACTTGTACCAGTATCTACTCCTCCTGTACCACTGAACATTTAACACTTTGAGATCACAGTGATTTAAAAGTTTGTTTTTTCTGCTTTAGTTTGTGATTAACTGTTAATATCTGACGTTAAACCAGACACATGTTCAGTTCTGTCTGTGCTTCAGCTCAATAAATATAACATTTTAGTCTCATTATTATAACTTGTCTTTAAAGATAAAATGTCTGTTCTTGGTCTCGGGATTTTGTAAAATAAATTTCCCCAAAGAATGCGACTTATATGTTTTTTTTCTTCATTACAGTTGTTCCTCGCTATATCGTGGTTCACTGTTTCGGAGATTTTTTTGGTGCAATTTCACATGCTTTTTTCTTAACAATGTATAAATGTGCATTGTGTTCTGAGTCCTGATTGGCTGAGGGACTGTAGACCATTGTGTTCTGCGTCCTGATTGGCTGAGGGACTGTAGACCTTTGTGTTCTGCGTCCTGATTGGCTGAGGGACTGTAGACCATTGTGTTCTGCGTCCTGATTGGCTGAGGGACTGTAGACCATTGTGTTCTGCGTCCTGATTGGCTGAGGGACTGTAGACCATTGTGTTCTGCGTCCTGATTGGCTGAGGGACTGTAGACCATTGTGTTCTGCGTCCTGATTGGCTGAGGGACTGTAGACCATTGTCCATCAGTCTCCTCCGTGTCTCCTGTACAGTACAGAATGTGTCAGACAAATTTACATAAATGTTGGATCAGTGTGACTCTGAAGTGCTGTATGTTTGCAAGTTTTCTCCCCGACAAAACCCACAATGTCGATGAAACGTTCTGCACCGACAAAGACACCGACGAAGGTTTGAACTTTGTGTTTAAACAAGAGAGAAATGTGAGAAAATGTTAATGTCTGTGTGAGAAAAGTGTATAAAGTGTGTGGTGAGGGGTTTAACAGACCCTGAAGAAACATAGAGAAATAAACCTGACTTCATGGATTTATTTTTAGAGCGTGACCCCGGCGATAAACGAGGGACCAGTGTGTTCTGCATTTTTCGGCTGGTGCGACTTATTCTCCAGAGCGACGTTCAGTCTGGAAAATGTTGTATTTACTGTATTTCTGAGCTGCTGTCACTGGACTTGAGCCTGAAGTCACAACGTTTTTGCGAGTCCTGAGAAATAATTGAATTTAACAGCAGCTGCAAGAGTACAAGTAGTAGTAATAGTAGTAATAGTAGTAGTAGTGGTAGTAGTAGAACAAGCTGTACCTGGTAAAAGTCCTGTTGGGGATTTGAACCTTGTGTCGTGTCTCATGCTCTGAAAGACAAACTGCACCTATGGACAGCACCAGCATCACGTTATTCGGCCAAATCTGTCATTTTTTCATATATAGATGCAAATAAAAGTAGTACTCACCGACACGGGTCACGTCAGGCTGCGCCCCGTCCCGTGGTCATGACCGTCCCGCCGCAGAATCCCCTTTAAATCCCCTTTAAGTCCAACTTTGGTCCATGTCCGTGTCCACACTCTGCTGCTCTGTGCTGCTCTGCTCGGGGTTTTATGAATGAGCCGTGGCTGCGTCCCCCTCCCTCCCTCCATCCCTCCATCCCTCCATCCCTCCATCGTTCGTGTGATGACGGAGTGAGCGGATCGATGTGGCCCCTCCCCCTCCCGTGAACCACCGGCCAATCAGAGGCGAGCAGGGTGAGTCATGCTGCGAGTGGTGTACGCTCGGAGCAGAGGCTGAAAAATCACACCAAAAATACTCCACACGGACAAGTCACGGCCCGGGTCTGGAAACGGAAAATGAAATGACTAAAAGATTTTATTTTTTAATACGTGTAAAAATACAAGTAAATCGCCCATTTTACACCATTTCTGATCTATGTTTCCTCGTCACAAACAGACCTGGAGTTGTGTTTTGCCTCATTCACACATGTTTAACGCACAAACCCTGCACTGAAAACACTCTGTTCCACCTTGTGATGTCATCATGTGGTGATACAGGAAGTGCTCCGCTGTGTTTTTAAACTCCACTCACCTTCATCTCTAATAATTTAGATTTTTTTCAGACCTGAAGCTGCTGATCTTCCACTGAACTAAAGGTAAAACATCGATCTTAACTTAACTCTTTAAAACGACCACGTCATGACATCACAAGGTGGAGCAGAGCGTTATAACACGACTTAAAGCTTCACAAGAAAGTTTTGTGTGATGCAGAACCTTCTAGAGATAAAACGATCCCACATTTGATGACGTCAGGTGGCTCTCCGTGGGTTTCAACAATACGACGGTTCACAGAGATTTTAAATTATTACATTTTTAATAATCTGTTTGTCTTTTCCTGTCTTATCTATCTTGTCCTTTTGTAATTATGCAACTGTATTTTTTTATTTGCTGCTGCCGCTCGGCCAGGACTCCGAAAAAGAGGTTTTTAATCTCAATGGGACTTTCCTGGTTAAATAAAAAAATAAAGATTTACATTTTAAAACTAAACGCTAAGATAATGATGTTGTGAATGGTGTAAAGTCCTCAAAATGTCGCCTATAACAGAGACATGAAACGTGTGAACAGCTGAAACGAGGCTCCCTGACGCACACGGTGAAGGCGAGAAGAGTAAAGTGCTTTGCCTAATGACACAAACGCAGCTCCGGGTTCAAACTGTATCTGCTGGTCATGTTCTGTCACAAGATGGCGCTGTTTTCTCTTAAAATCCCACATGGACACTTCAGATCAACAGAAGGAAACAGAGAAGCTCTACAACGTCAGATTTTATCGTCTAAACTTTTTCCATTCAGTTTCTTCTTTATTTCCATGTTTATTCACACTCCAGAGTCTCACTGAAGCATCACACGACACAAACACAAAAATAAACTCAAAATATCTCACACGATGCATCTGGGTTTGTCACTTCAGCCTCAGACGAAACATTTAACCGATGAAGCTGAGTCTTTCTGCTTTAGATGTTGCTGAGCCTCAAACACGTCGTCTCCAGTGCACCTGGTTCAGAAACACGACGTGAGGCCTCGTCTTTAGCTGAAAAAAATGTTAAATTGCTCCTTTGCTTTGAGCTCACTGGGATTTCTTGACCCTGACGTTGCTGAAAACCATTTTAGACGACTTCATGTTGAGAAAGACGAGGGTCCGAGCTGCACAAAGCAAAGGGAGGACACTTCTGAACGAACAATAGAAAGATTTTTTTTCACTTTTTTCTTCACTACATAACTCCACAGATCTTGCTTCTTACGTCTAATGTCTTCTGTGTTTATATAAAATGCAGAAAGTAGTAAAAATAAAGAAAAAAACTACTTTGATTTCACACATTTACAACATGGTTTCAGGTTTTTAAGTGTTTAGAATTAGAGCCGCAACTAACGATCAGACAAAGACCCGAGAATATGAGACTGAAATGAACCAGATGAAGCTGAAGTCAAGTGTTTCATCAAAACTACATTTATATATTTATACATTTGCTGTTTGTTTTAATCTGAGTCAAACGTCTTTAGCTCATCACGTGATCTGGAGGGTCTCTGCGTCATCCACAGACGGTTTATACTTTACTTTAGTCGTTTATTTGACAGGGACAATATGCAAAAACTTTAGAGAAAGAAGCTAGTTTCCCTCTGTCGTCCCTGAGCAGGTGAGAAATACAATAACTGGACGTTGCTAACCTGCTAGCTGCTGCGCTCCAAACAGGAAGTGATCATGAGCGCACTTTCAGCTCCATCCACTCTGGCTTCAGTTCACTTTACATTGAAAAACTGTGTCTCTCTCTCTGTACCTGCTGCTGTCAGACTCGTCATTTTGGTCTTAAATGTTCAGATTAACCGTCTACATCACATGTGTCAAACTCAAGGCCCACGAGCCAAATGTGGCCCGCCATGTCGTTTTATGTGGCCCACAACAAGGTCAATTAAAAGGTCTGTCTTAAAATGTCAGTTTATCAGGAGATGGTGAGAGTTATACAGCCATATTTTATTTAATTTTTTTTTTTTACATCTACCTATCTCTAAATTTGCAATACTTGTAAATTGAATAATAATAATACAGACAGAAAGTATATGAACTATTTTACATTACTTCTGGCCCTTTGAGAGCGACCATTTTCCTGATGTGGCCCTCGGTGAAAATATGTTTGACACCGATGCTCTACATGATCCTGAGGTTTTTATTTGACTATTTTGTGTCTGTAAATGAAAACATGAACATTAAAAACCGACAAATCAGGTCCTTCTTTCCCTGAGTTTACTCCTGTTAGCGTTAGCAACAGGTTTGATTGACACTCCATGCTAAACCAGCGGTGTGGGCGGGAAGGGGCGTTACCTTCAACAGCCTCACTCCTGATTGGCTCTTTGGTTGCTATGATACTTGTGGTCAAAATTTCAAATATGTAACTCGTCTCTAAATTAGCCGCTAAACCTGCTCCAGCCTCGATGAGCTTCATTTAGAGCTGGACACTCACTCAGTCACTTCTTTACTCAGTCCATGTCGACAGCCTGTGAAGAGGCAGCAGCTCCATGTCTCCCCCTGCTGGTCTCTGAGTGGAACTGCAGCCTGATCCAACAATAACGACAGAAACAGTGAAGAAGTTTTACTTAAACAACATTTTAATGACGTTAATCATCAGTCATAGAGTGAATACAAGATTATGAACAAACAGCTTTTAACAATGTTGCTAGAGCGATGTAGAGTTTGTAAGACAGTTTTAAATATTTATAAAGACGAGAATCACGCTGGAAAAGTACTTCAGTGAACCGTAGGCCTGTCACAATCATCACTACATCACCTCAGCTTCAGAACGTGGAAGATGGATCATTTTGGGTTATTTTTTTGGATTTATGATCAGATTTACGTCATAAAAGTCTAAAATAATAACATCTACGCCTCATTACAGACACAAACTCAGTACTGAAGTGTTTTAATCTGCTGTTTATTGATTGCAGCTCGTGGTTTTTTAACAATATTGTAGATTTAGACCACTTTTTGTGGCATAAATCCGTGTCGAAGTGCGTCATGACAGGCCTACGGAACCGTTTTTTAGTTTTTTTCACATTAGTTACAACAAGACCTAAAACAGGACTGTATCCACATAGTGCAAAAACATACGCAACACTTTGATGGAGGTGACGAAGGCGGGCCACGGCGTACCTACTCTTTACATACAAATACTGCGATAGCGCCCCCTACTGCAGGCCAACAGCAGCCCCGATACTGCAGTGCTCCTGTACATAAGTCACTATGCAAAATGCCTTTAGTACATCCCACTCAAACTCAAAATGTTAAAATCTATCAAACGGCTTCTTTAAAAATGTGATTGCTTTGTTTTAATACAACTTTTTTTTTTCTTACATGTTTATTTACAGTGTTTTTGTTAGTTTGGGGCTGACAGAACAGACGGCCTGTGTGTTTGCTGGGGGTAAGTTTTTATTTAAATTTAGTTTTAGCCACTGAGGGAACTATAATTTAAGTAAAAGTGTCTGGGAACATCCTGGGGTCCCACCGGAGGAGCTGGAGGAACTGTCTGGGGTGAGGGAAGTCCCTGCTTAGACTACTGACCCCACGACCCGGCCCTGACCCGGTCTTCAAAACATTTTTTTAAGTAAACAGACAAAGCTCTCGCTCTTAAAGGCAAAAGTTTTATACAACTGTCTCATTATTAGATGGAGTAATTTTGCTTTCAGCCACAAGAGGTCAGTAAAGGTGCACAATAGAACTTTAACGGCCAATACAGAGCGAAATGGATGGATGGTTGTTGCATTATATTATTGGAAATCGTTACGTCTACACCAGCCTGTGCCCTCAGTGCCTCGGTTTATTTTTGGAGATTTATTTGTGAATCAAAACGTCCAAATGTTTTTTGCAATAAAAAAAAAAAAAAAAATCCCATTGCTGCAAACACGATACAATATAATCATTAGTCACTTCTTTAAAGGTGCTTTGTGTTACTTTTGTGGTGGAGGGTCCAACACCTGCTTGTTTCTTGGAGAGGTTGCTTCTTTTTCAGGAATGTTCCAAAGTACGGCATTAAACTTATCTAGCATTTATCTTATGGCCAAATCTATGGTCATGAGCTCTGAGTAATGACTGAAAAGACAAGATGGCGGATACAAGCGGCTGGATTTCCTCCGCAGGGTGGCTGGGCGCTCCCTTAGAGAGAGGGGGAGGAGCTCGGAGTAGAGTCGCTGCTCCTCCACGTGGAGAGGAGCAGCTGAAGAGGCCTCGAGGAACACCCAGGACACGTCGGAGGGACTGTGTCTCTCTCTGGCCTGGGAACGTCTTGAGGCCCCCCTGGAGGAGCGGTAGGAAGTGTCTGGGGTGAGGGAAGTCCCTGCTTAGACTGCTGCCCCCTGCTGACGCTGGAGGAAGATGAATGGAACATTTATTTTAGTAAAAGTCCCCAAACACATTGAACATTCTCACTGTAAACGGGGAGTTTCCACAGATATGACCTGTAACTCAGCCTGGTGTCATAACCTACAAATCCCCATGGAAACGGATAAAAATACTGTGGAACATTCCAGACGAAGCAATAGCATCTCTACGGAAACGAGCAGTGTCCATCAGAAAAGTCCCACAGTGCACCTGTACAATAGGTAGTAAGTACAAAAAGTACAATGGCAGCGTCGTGTTAGGAGTGACTCAAAACAGGGCTGTGTTTTTTTAAAAGTACAAAGATATAAAGTTTAAACTGGAGGCGGTTTGACCAAATCCTGAATGTTTTCACACAACATGAGCCGGTCGACATGACAGAGCCACGAGAATGGGCTATTTACACCGCCGCTTGTTCCGCTCCGTTTAGCAGATTCATACAGATCACATGAAACACCCACGGCAGACAGATAGTGGTTAAGTGACAGATACAACTCTGACAGGTCAATAATGGAACAAAGACTGAAGAAAAACTGGACAGAGTGACGAGAACACGAGCCAAAGCAAAAAGCCGTCTGAAAGATCGTGATTAGCAAAACTTTAACATCTTATATTACGTAAAACTGACTCTCGTGCGAGTTAAGTCATGTTCTAATGTGTTTCCTCCTCAAAAACAGATCTGGACTTGTGTTTTGTTTCATTCACATGTTTGAGTAACACTTTATCATTAGTCTAACTCCAAAGCTCAAAACGCTCCGTTCCATCTTGTGATGTCATGAAGTGATAGTTTAAGTTCACAGCTCCTTTTTACCTTTTGTTCAGTAGAAGATTGGCAACTGTAGAGCTAAAATCATCCAAATGATTCAAGAAATGAAGGTGTGGAGTTTAAAAACACAGCAGAGCACTTCCTGTTTCAACACATGATGACATCACAAGGTGGAACAGAGGGTTTTCTGTTCGAGAAATGAAACAAAACACAGCTCCAGGTCTGTTTGTGATGAGCAAATAACATTATAACAGATCAGAGAATAGTGTCATATGGGCCCTTTAAATAAATGCAAGTCTTGAATGCAATGCAATGATGTGTTTCTCCCAGATGGGGGCGCAAGAGCTAGATTTGTCCTATTAACTGAACTCACAAACTTTGAACCTGATCATTTCTGTCATTGATTAAACCCAAGAACTCAGTTTTACAACAAAAACCTGCATTTTAACAGTATAAATGTGAGCTGTCCCCATCTGTTTTACACATTATCGTCTTACAGCACATTGTGACGTCATCCAGAACCCAGTGATTAGCTCAGCAGCTCATTTTGTCGTCTTCTCTCAAACGCCAACGCTCCTGGATGTGTTTAGAATGTCAGTCTTGCTAATCCAAATGTAATCTGTAACGCACCAAAAAAAAAAATATATTTGACTGATGTGATATTCTGCGTCCTGCTTTTGTTTGCTCTTGTAGCCGTTTCTATCACCGCTTTTGTACGTGACACTTGGTTGCTATGACGATGAGTTGATGTGTCGATCTGATTGGTCAGTCACTGGTCTGGTTTGGAGACCGGCTCTTGTGAGTTTGAGACTGACGTCGTTTTGTTTCGCTCTTGTTTTGACGCGAGTTACGGCCGACTGTAGCCCTTATGTTCAAGAAATTAACAACCAGAAGAAATTTGTCGTGTTTCGTTACATCAGAACGAAACTATGATATAAAGAATATGAAAAAGTTGATTAAAATTAGTGGCAGATTGATTTGTAAATGGCTTCCAATCAAAAAGACTCCAAATATTTGTTAACTTCAGTGTTGAGATCGTACTGTAGGTTGCGATCTGAAATCTTAAATGATCCAAATCTGGTGATGTTTTTTTGTTTTTTTTTAATCTTTGACGCAACAATCCAAGAAAATCCAAATGGAGCGATGATCTCAAAGGCTCAGAGCAAGAGGACGTCGTAAAAAGAATAACTGAATCAACCTGAACACATCTCCAGGAGCGTTTTTGATGAGAAAACACCGTAAATTTGACGTTTCCAATGTAATAAAATGCGAAAAAATGGTAGACTGTAACTACAGGGTTTAAATAAAGTTATATTGATGACACATACCATTTAAAACAGACCATTTTAGTTATGTTTCATGTTTTTAATCAGCCCTTACAGTGTCAGGGCTCAAACGTCACTCCATCCATTTTTATTCAGTCTTTGCTTTTAATTTCTCAATAAAACTTCAAAACAATCCAATGCGGATTTGGTTAAACTTGAGCGTCTTTCCTTCATGAAGCCAGAAGTCAGAAATCAACACGCACAAACACATTATCTGTACAATATAAAGCTCATAATCACAGCAAAAAAAAAAACGCAAGAAGCTATGTATGCGCCCGCGACGTTAGCTTAACTTAGCATGGATATCGCAGAGCTGTAAACGGTCTCAGTGAGTCCAGTCCGCCTCGAATTCTCCTCCAAATCTTCATTAAAACACAGGTTATATCGTAGATGCCAAAATATCTCGTCCTAACACACGTCTGCCTCACAGAGAGTTCATTTTCAGAGTAGAAAAATCTCAGAATTCAAGTGTCGCAGGCCCATTTTGAACACTACACGAGCGGTCAGTGCAGCGAGGCATTCGGACAGGTGCTCGACTTTTACTGGTGTTGGTAGGAGGCTGTTGATACCTGAGTTTAGGTGAGAGATGAGAGGAGGACAAAAAAACGCTGGTTCCAGTGAGAGAGGTGAGAGACAGAGGAGGCGGAGTCCACATGAACACACAGCGAGGGCGAAGGTTCAAATCTGTGTTAATAAAACGGTTTATACTGGACCATAGACTGTACAAAGAAGTGGACTAAGTGATCGAGGCTGGAGCAGTTATAGCGGCTAATTTGGAGCCAGAGTTACATTTTTGAAATTATGACCATGAGTATCATAGCAACCAAAGAGCCAATCCAGAGAGAGGCTGTTGAAGGTAACGCCGCTTCCCACCCGCACCTCTGGTTTAGCAGGGAGCGGGCGCTTAGCAACGCTGTCAATCAAACCTGTTGCTAACGCTAGCGGGTGCGACCTCGAGGAAAGAAGGCGCCTGATTTGTCTGTTATTAATGTTCATATGTTGATTCACAGACACAATAGTGAAATAAAAACCCCAGGATCATGTGGAGGGTTAATACGAACATTTAAGACCAAAATGACGGCACAGTTTTTTCAATAGAAAGTGAACTGGAGCCAGAGTCGATGAAGCCAGAAGCGCGCCCATGATAACTTCCTATTTGAAACGCGGCAGCTAGCAGGTTAGCTATGTCCACTTATACAGTCTATGGATTGTATGCAAAAAGTGCACAAAAGATACAAAAGTTTATTCAGTTACTCTTCATAATAACTACATCTTAATAAAGAATCATGAAGGCAGATTAAACAGAGCTCTACCTGATTTTTACTGCTTTAAAATGTAAAAAACTAGTTCATTTTAAACAGTTTGCAGTGGTCGGATGTTATTCTTCACTTACACCTTATGCATTTATAAGGGTAAAGCTAAAAACAACTATCATGCTAACGCGCACTTACTCTTATCAGACAGTGAGATGTTTCTTTCTGTAAAACACATCTGCACTGGGACAAGTTCAGCTCAAATATACGGTACAAAAATCAGATACAGCGCCTTTAATTCAAAATAGAAGTTTAGGTTTTTAATGAAATAGTATCTAAGCCTGAACAGTTCTTTATAAACCATTTGTTCAGTGTGAATCAACTCCTTGTTCATGCTTTATTAACATTAATTGTGGTTATTAAGTGTTACTGTTTGTTCCTCTTTTTCTAGAACTGAGCAAGTGTTTGTTATTCACTGTAAGACTTGAGTAAAACATAAAAAATAAGGTTGTTGGTTCGACTCCCGCTATCAACAAATTCCTCTGCTGCGGTGCCCTTGAGCAAGACACTTAAAGACCACTGCTGTATATATGTTTTTATGTTTTAAAGTGAGATCTCAAAGTCGACACGCTCATTCCGTATCTTTGTAAATACAGTCTGTGTGACTTTGGTCAGCGGTCTGAGAGGCTGTTGCCGCAGATTGGCAGCCACGCCTGTGTCAGTCCGCCCCAGGGCAGCTGCGGCAGACTCCTCAGTCACGACGGACTTCATATAAAGCTCTTTAAGACCCTTGCCAAGCTCGTTAAAGCTACACTACGCAGCTTTTCCAGTGGAAGGTTTGCCAACTGCTTGTCTCCATGGAGATGTTATTTCTTTGCTTGGAATGTTCAAGAATATTTCCACAGAGACAAGCAGGTAACAGCACCGAGTCAGATCTATGGAGAGGAGAGCGTCACAGTAAGAATGCATATTGATTTTTAGCAATAAAAACACTTGTAAATGAGTAAAGTTTTACGTCATACTGTGGAACATTTCAGGCAAACCTCTCCATGGATACGAGCAGATGACAGACCCACCACCAGAAAAGTTACATAGTGCAGCTTTAAGCACAGAGCAGAGTAGAAATAAGGTAAACGATGTATTTAATGTTGGATTTATTTTAAAAATCAGTTAATTGAGTATAAAGTATAAAGTGTAAAGTCGTCTTTTTAACCCTGTGTGTTCATGTGGACTGTTACAGAAGCATCAGCCTGTGACCTTCTTCGCCTCCTGCTCGGGCGCGTCCTTCTCGGAGACTTCGGCCGAGTCCAAATCCTCTTCGTCGCTGTGTCCCTGCTCCTCCTCCTCCTCCTCCTCTTCCTTATCCTCTTCCTCGGTACTGTCCTGGCTCTTTCCCAGCTGAAGGTTTTCTTGGAGCCAGATCTCGATGCGGCTGGAGATGGTCGGCACCTCCACGGAGATGGGTTCCGGGGTGTAGTCCTCCTCTTCCTCCTCCTCTTCCTCGGCCTCTTCGAGCATCCCGGGCACCAGTGTGGAGGTGGTGGAGGTGATGGAGGAGTTGAGAGGGCCCCTGCAGCTGCCGTCCAGAGACCCTGTTTCTGTGCTCTGCTGAGAGGCCAGCTCCAGCCGATCGTCCACTCGAACCTGGAGATACAAGCAGAACACGTTTACAACCTCACGGAGAAATCAAAGTGTGTGAAACAACAGAAACCGTCTTTGAGCTGCTGTAGACTGGGACAAATCTGGCAGGTTTTGAGGCAGAGAACCTGATAGGTGGAAGAGACAAAATGGTGAAATAGGAACCCCAGGATCATGTAGAGGGTTAAAACGAACATTTAAGCCCAAAATGAGTCTGTCCCCCCTCTCTCTGTAACTGCTGCTGTCACAGTTTTTACACAGAAAGTGAATTGGATCCAGAAGTGCCCCCATGATCACTATCTATTTGGAACTAGGCGGCTAGCAGGTTAGCTACATGTAAATGGACATAAACGATCTATGATGTAACTGTATGTTTTACACTGATGGTTTGATTTTCAGACAGGTATTTTCTCCCTGCAGCACAAATACACTGAAGATACTGAAGATACACTGAGTTTTACTGTCCCTTTAATGTGGCAAACCAAAACAAAACAGCATGGGCTCAGGGTGCTTGGGAAATAGTTTGATCATTTCTGATCAGCAACAATGACAAACACCTGTTGAATATTTTTCTGGTATTTTTTACCCCGTGAAGTTGAACGCCTCTCCTCTTCTGTGGCTTATGGAAACTGGACTGTGCTGTTACCTGCAGCAGGTCTCTGACATACTGGCCAGAAGATTTTGGATGTTCCAAGGAACTAAAGTAAAAACTTGAGGGGGGACTTTTTCTGTGGTTGGTCCCAGACTCTGGTCTTTTTCTGTGTATTAGAAAAGCTCAGTCTTGTTTAGGTTTAAATCTTTGTTGAAAACACATTTGTTTGCAGTGGTTTTAAACACGAGCTGAGAGCGACTCTTGTATTATTTAGTATTTGTTCTGTTCTATTGTATCTTTGCATGTTTTGTTTTATAAAGTTGCACTTTATATTGTACAGCACTTTGGGAAGAGGTGGTTGTTTTTCACAGTAATTATCACGAGAGGCTTTTATGGCCAAATGTGGAGAAATGATGGTAAAGTGTAGAAGACGTACCTCCTCCTTGTCTGCAGGGGGCAGTGCTGAGTGTGGGGCAGTAGACACAGGGGGGGCAGGGGGGGGTGGTGGTGTTGGTGGTGTTTGTGTGCGTTTCCTGTGGCTCTTTCTGTGCGGAGGTCAGAGGTGATGGACGCGGCGGCTCGGCCTCGGCTGGCTCCAGATTATCTGAAGGCTCCACCATGTTCCTCCAGTTTGTCTCTGAAGACAGGAGGAAAGTAAATGGATTAAAACGTAAACGACAAAACAGAAAACAGCTGTAGTGGAGTAATTAAACTTATTGATAAGAAGAGGAATACACACAATTTCACTCATATTAATGCCCAAAGCGCACATTTTTCTCATATATTAAAGCCGCCATATTACGCCATTTTCTGAAAACACAACTCCAGGTTTTGTGGAGGTAACAGTGTTATAACACGACGACTTTAAGCTCACAAGAGTCAATTTTGCGTAATATAGGACCTGAAAGTCTAACTTTTCATGGGGTTTCATGGTGCAACATTTGTTAATCACAATGACAACGTTTTAGTTTCTCATCATTATGGAGCCCAAGGATACACGTAGTCAATTTAAGCAGCTGCCGTTTTTAGAAATAGAGTTAGCATTTTGTTAGCTTTAGCATGACATCGTTAGCCAAATTGAGTAAATGTGGACTTGCGTTTTAGTGACTCAGGGAGCAGTGTTCACTTTGGAAAGGGCAAAAAGGATGTGACCTATTTTTAGGACAAAGTGATGACTCAGCTCCACCTAATCACTCAGTTCAATTTATTATGTAACTTACAACATCCAGAGTAAATAAATCCTGCCTCCGTATACCCCATGTCTCATTATATTTGCCCTTTTTGCCATATTAAGCTATTTTCTGATGTATATTCTAATGTTTCTTCATCACAGACAGACCTGGAGTTGTGTTTTGTTTCATTCACACATGTTTCACACACAAACCCTGTGAATGTGGAGCGGCGTGAAGGACTTACCGTACTCCTTCTCATTGACCTCGGAGATGGGTTCGGAGAAGGTGGAGCAGAAGGAGATGGCAGAGGCGGCGGACGGGTTTCTGGAGTGACCCATAAAGTGAGGTCCTCGCTTCTCCCCGCGCTCCTGTTTCAGCGCCTCCTCGGCCTTCTCCTGCTCCAGAGCCGACACCATGTCTTTGTACGCCTTCCTCGCCTCCTCCGTCAGCGCCACCAGCCGATTGAACAGAGCCTGGGCAGACAGGAAGCACCGTTTATACTTATTTATTTTGGTGGCAGAGGCTCAGTTGGTAGAGCGATTGTCCACTGATCAAAAGGTTGCCAGTTCGAATCCCACTCTCTAGAGGGAGAGCCCAGTGAGAGCACGCAGACCCTCCTCGTTTAAAACATTGAAAACAGGAGCAGGTGTGAGTATAAATGTTTATCTCCACATTATTAAAGTGCATTAGTGCCAGTTCTACATGTCCTTGAAATGTGTTCCATTTTCAGGAAGATTATTATGATGAACATTAGTTTAAATGTAAGCCAATAGTGTATTCAATCACATAGAGCAGGGGTGTTCAAACTTTTTTCACCGAGGTCCACACACTGAAACATATTTGAAGTGGAGGGCCACAGACCAGTGTCGATACAGGGAGTCTAATGGTGCATTTAACACAGGTCTGACAGAGACATTGTACCTTTAATAAGACTTGGAGGATTATTTTTAGGTCTGTGTCACAATGCAAAGTGATGTTATTCAGGTTATAGAAGGAGAATTGCTTCAATTTGTACTAAAGATATTTCCTGATCAATTGGGCCAGTTTAGGAGGAGGCATCAGGGCAAACAAAAATTGGTCTGAGGGCTCCATTTGGCCCCAGGGCCGTAGTTTGGACAGCCCTGATATAGAGCCTGAAAATGGAGTCAAATATTGTATTATGTTTTGCTCGTGCAGATCATAGACTATATAAAGAAGTGACTATGATGAAGGTACCACCACTTTTTGCCCACACCACTGGTTTAGCCGGGAGCGGGAACTTAGCAACGCTGTCAATCAAACCTGTTGCTAACGCTAGCGGGAGTGACCTCAAGGAAAGAAGGACCTGATTCATCTGTTATTAATGTTCATATGTTGATTTACAGACACAATAGTGAAATAAAAACCCCAGGATTATGTAGATCGGATTAATATTCAAGACCAAAATGACGAGTTATACAATAGAGTGTGAACTGGAGCCAGAAGTGGGCCCATGATCACTTGCTATTTGAAACGCGGCAGCTAGCAGGTGAGCTATGTCCATTTATATAAACAGACTACGGTTGAGTCTAGACCTGTAATAATTTGTAAAAAGGATTTGGCAGTATTTCCATCCTGAAATCTTACCTCCGCTCCAGAATAGTTAAAGATGCCGACGACGCTGACCGCCACCAGTTTGTTGACGCAGCGTCCCAGAGCCTTCCTGCCCAGGGCGAACACAAACGGGATCTCCTGCTCTCGGGCCATAGCGATCACGTTGTACAGAGCCTCGTCCAGACCTCCTTTGGCCTGGATCTTTTCACAGTTTGGAGAAATGATGACGCATTTGATCTTCTGAAGCTTCATGTGCTTAGTGACCTCGCGCAGCCCCATTACCACACGGCGCTTGGACTTGGCCTTGGTGGGGTCCTTCTGATAGACCCGCTCCTGGAAGTGAACCAGCTCCTGCAGCAGCAACGTGACGCTCTCGTCGATCTCTTTGCTCAGCACCTGATTACAATATCTGGGAGGAAGAAATGACAGTTTAAATTTAAAATGCACCAATCAAATGATCCCATAATCAGAAATCATTTATTCAATTAAACCTGCCTACTGTGTTTGTGTCTCTATAGTTCTCATCTCTGACACTCGTGGATCATTCTGTTATAAATTACACATAAATCATCATATAATAAAAAAAATCAAGTCCGATGGGAGCTGACGTGAGAAGAAATGAGAAGAAACGACTAGAACAGGGTTAAACGCTCTGAAAAGTCCAGTTTGCAGAATAGGTCTGATTTAAAGGTGCACTATGAAACCTTTCTGGTATCTACTTTCTCCATGGAGATGTCATTTCTTTTCCTGGAATGTTCCGCAGCCTGGCATTTACTGTTTCCATCTTGGATTTAATCAACTACAAGCTACAAATTCCTTGAAAAACATGCATTCTTACTGTGAACGGGCTTACCTCTCCACAGATCTGACCAGTAACCTGCTATGGAACATACAATAACATCTCTGACAAGTATGAACCTTTCTGTAAAAGAATGTGTTTGTGAATATGTAATTATTAGGTTCCCCGTTAATTTGACAATGAGCATTTTAACAGGGTCTAGATCAGAATATTCACTTCCAGTCAAACGTTTGGACAGTTTTATATTTATTTTTTATTTCCATGTTTATTTACACTGTAGATTTCCACTGAAGCATCAAAACTATGAATGAAACATATGGAGTGTAGTAAACTAAAACTAATAATTGTATATTTACCTCATATATTTGAGCACTGAATGAGGCTGTGTCCAGACTTTCGACTGGAGTTAGGTTCATTAAACAGATTTTTAAACAGTGGCTGGACCTGGGCCAGAACAGTGTAAATTGGGTTAAAGAATCGAGTTAAAAAGACGTGATATAACTGTTGGGCGGTGAGTTTAATGCCATGCTGCGGAACATTATAGCCAAGCAACAACCAGAAAAGTCACATAGCGAAACTTAACTTTTATGATACTTTAAAAATCAAGATCCAAGTGAACAGTCTCGTTTCATTACAGACGGTACTTTTTTCTAATGTAAAGTTTCCCTTTTTTTATACATGCCTCATATTTTATCATAACTTATAACTGACTAATATTCTTCTGTGTTTTATGCGTTTTAAGCACAGTCCGAGTTTCTACATTTTTCTCATTGAGAGTAACAAAAGTATTTCTGATGTGGATAATAGTCAGAAACACTGGAGTAAAGTGTGCGGAGCTCTGGGGCAGGGCTGAGCGGTCAGCAGGCGGTCGACGTGGTGTGGTGTGAGGCAGACTCCGAGTGGTCAGACGGGGGGGCGGGGCTTAGACAGCGGCTTTGGGAGAACAACAGACCCACAGCCCGACCCACCCGGACAAAGAGCCGTGTGTGTCCAGTGGAAAACACAAACGCTCGGGGTCAGATTCTCCTCCAAGTCCAAGCATTGTACAAAAACTATTAAAACATCCTCCGTGACATTTGAAGTGCGGTGGAGGAAAATATTTATAGACCAGGGTTGTCACAACGTTTTAAACTCTTTCTTTAGACAATAGAATGTGATTTTCAATATTAAACGGTAGTACTTCTTTATATTCTCCCGTGGCCTTATATAAATGAATGAGTTTATTTTATTATTGTGTCAAATATACCGAGAAATACAATAAAATATTAAAGCCGCAAGCGGCATCGAACGGCCCTCGCGGGCCGCGCTTCGCACTCGGCCGACCGGGCACTCCCTGTAGGTGGCGCTGATCCGCCACTTGCCTCTGTTTTATTGTGTCTTTGGGCTGCACTTGTCACCAAACAGTCAAAAGACATTGGGAGCACTGATACACAAAATGCACCAACATGGGTTTTTCCAGGCATCGCCATGGCAACACCGTGCAAAATACAAAGTTGGCACCTCGGACTTTTTTGATGGGGACGATATAAAGAATCAACGTGCCAAATCTCACATTCTTCATTGAAGGTTTGAAGCCGTTATAAGACTCTGAAATGTCCAAAAAAGTGTACATTTTCCCATTAGAATAACATGGGGTATTTCGTGCATCACCATAGCAACAGAGTGAAAAATATGGCATGGGTGTGATTGACTTTTTTGATCGGGATGACATGAAGAGTCATTCTGCAAAATTTCATTTAATTCCATGAAACTAATGTGTTTCTCATGAATGGGAAATTTTCGGAGCGTTCCCATTAGGATAACATGGGCAATTTGGCGCATCGTCATGGCAACACGGTACATAAAACGTCATGGGTCTGATTGACTTTATTGATTGGGATGACCCACTGGAATTTGTGTGTGAAATTTCGTAACATTTGGGGGAAAACTAAATTTTGGGCCCTCCATGCAAATGTATTTGTTATTCTGTAGGGGGCGCTATCGCACCAAATTGTTTTCTTTCATAATTAGTAGGTCTAGGCCAGAAAGTTTTACAAGTGATTCGAATTTGAGCTCAATCGGACTTTGTATGCGCAAACGGGAGCAAATTTTGACATTTAAAAATTGCAAAAATTTCGATGGAATTTTGCGGCTTCGCCGCACGGAAACCGTTATACGTATCAATGTAAATCGGATAACTTTTGATGCCCCACTTGTCTAGATGATGTCCAGTGATTTTCAGCCCTGCAGGTGAAGCGCCTTCAGAGGAGTTGACGAAAATGCGACGTCAACGAAAATGCTGACTCGGCATTTTGGAATTTTCAATCCAAGATGGCCGACTTCCGGTTTGTCAGAGGGCGTGGTCATAATAATCTTTTTTGTTTGGCATCACTTGATGAACGTGTGTACCAAATTTGGTGGCTCTACGACAAAGTTGACGTCGGGGCGACTCCCATTGACGCAATGTATTTTGACTTTTGTAGGTGGCGCTGTCGCGCCATTTTTTTATGCCCGATGATGCACCATATAAAAAAATAAATTTTTCGGCAGACCTGAATTTTGGGCAAAATTTGGTGAGTTTTTGAAATTGTTTAGGGGGTCAAATTCCTGTTCAAAGAGCAGAAGAAAGAATAAAAAAAAAAATAATAATAAAAATTAAAGCCGCAAGCGGCATCGAACGGCCCTCGCGGGCCGCGCTTCGCACTCGGCCGACCGGGCACTCCCTGTAGGTGGCGCTGACCCGCCACTTGCCTCTGTTTTATTGTGGCTTTGGGCTGCACTTGTCACCAAACAGAGTCAAAAGACATTGGGAGCACTGATGCACAAAATGCACCAACATGGGTTTTTCCAGGCATCGCCATGGCAACACCGTGCAAAATACAAAGTTGGAACCTCGGACTTTTTTGATGGGGATGATGTAAAGAATCAACCTGCCAAATCTCACATTCTTCATTGAAGGCCTGAAGCCATTATAAGACTTTGAAATGTCCCAAAATTTGTAAATTTTCCCATTAGGATAACATGGGGTATTTCACGCATCGCCATAGCAACAGAGTGAAAAATATGGCATGGGTGTGATTGACTTTTTTGATCAGGATGACATGATGAGTCATTCTGGCAAATTTCACTCAATTCCATGAAACTAATGTTTTTCTCATGAATGGGAAATTTTCGGAGCATTCCCATTGGATAACATGGGCACTTTGGCGCATCGTCATGGCAACACGGTACAAAAAACGTCATGGGGTCTGATTGACTTTATTGATTGGGATGACCCACTGGAATTTTGTGTGAAATTTCGTAACATTTGGGGAAAACTAAAATTTGGGCCCTCATGCAAATTTATGTGTTATTCTGTAGGGGGCGCTATTGCACCAAATTGTTTTCTTTAATAATTAGTAGGTCTAGGCCATAAAGTTTTACAACTGATTTGAATTTGAGCCCAATCGGACTTTGTATGCGCAAACGGGAGCAAATTTTCAAATTTGAAAATTGCAAAAATTCCGATGGAATTTTGCGGCTTCGCCGCACGGAAACCGTTATACGTATCAATGTAAATTGGATAACTTTTGATGCCCCACTTGTCTAGATGATGTCCTGTGATTTTCAGCCCTGCAGGTGAAGCGCCTTCAGAGGAGTTGACGAAAATGCGACGTCAACGAAAATGCTGACTCGGCATTTTGGAATTTTCAATCCAAGATGGCCGACTTCCGGTTTGTCAGAGGGCGTGGCCATAATAATATTTTTTGTTTGGCATCACTTGAAGAATGTGTGTACCGAATTTGGTGGCTCTATCACAAAGTTGATGTCGGGGCGTCTCCCATTGACGCAATGTATTTTGACTTTTGTAGGTGGCGCTGTCGCGCCATTTTTTTATGCCCAATGATGCACCATATAAAAAAATAAATTTTTCGGCAGACCTGAATTTTGGGCAAAATTTGGTGAGTTTTTGAAATTGTTTAGGGGGTCAAATTCCTGTTCAAAGAGCAGAAGAAAGAATAAAAAAAAAAATAATAATAAAAATTAAAGCCGCAAGCGGCATCGAACGGCCCTCGCGGGCCGCGCTTCGCACTCGGCCGACCGGGCACTCCCTGTAGGTGGCGCTGACCCGCCACTTGCCTCTGTTTTATTGTGGCTTTGGGCTGCACTTGTCACCAAACAGAGTCAAAAGACATTGGGAGCACTGATGCACAAAATGCACCAACATGGGTTTTTCCAGGCATCGCCATGGCAACACCGTGCAAAATACAAAGTTGGAACCTCGGACTTTTTTGATGGGGATGATGTAAAGAATCAACCTGCCAAATCTCACATTCTTCATTGAAGGCCTGAAGCCATTATAAGACTTTGAAATGTCCCAAAATTTGTAAATTTTCCCATTAGGATAACATGGGGTATTTCACGCATCGCCATAGCAACAGAGTGAAAAATATGGCATGGGTGTGATTGACTTTTTTGATCAGGATGACATGATGAGTCATTCTGGCAAATTTCACTCAATTCCATGAAACTAATGTTTTTCTCATGAATGGGAAATTTTCGGAGCATTCCCATTAGGATAACATGGGCACTTTGGCGCATCGTCATGGCAACACGATACAAAAAACGTCATGGGTCTGATTGACTTTATTGATTGGCATGACCCACTGGAATTTTGTGTGAAATTTCGTAACATTTGGGGAAACTAAATTTTGGGCCCTCCATGCAAATGTATGTGTTATTCTGTAGGGGGCGCTATTGCACCAAATTGTTTTCTTTAATAATTAGTAGGTCTAGGCCATAAAGTTTTACAACTGATTTGAATTTGAGCCCAATCGGACTTTGTATGCGCAAACGGGAGCAAATTTTCAAATTTGAAAATTGCAAAAATTCCGATGGAATTTTGCGGCTTCGCCGCACGGAAACCGTTATACGTATCAATGTAAATTGGATAACTTTTGATGCCCCACTTGTCTAGATGATGTCCTGTGATTTTCAGCCCTGCAGGTGAAGCGCCTTCAGAGGAGTTGACGAAAATGCGACGTCAACGAAAATGCTGACTCGGCATTTCGGAATTTTCAATCCAAGATGGCCGACTTCCGGTTTGTCAGAGGGCGTGGCCATAATAATATTTTTTGTTTGGCATCACTTGAAGAATGTGTGTACCGAATTTGGTGGCTCTATCACAAAGTTGATGTCGGGGCGTCTCCCATTGACGCAATGTATTTTGACTTTTGTAGGTGGCGCTGTCGCGCCATTTTTTTATGCCCAATGATGCACCATATAAAAAAATAAATTTTTCGGCAGACCTGAATTTTGGGCAAATTTTGGTGAGTTTTCAAATATGTTCAGGGGGTCAAATTCCTGCTCAAAGAGCAGATGAAAGAAGAAAAAAAAAAAATAAATTAAAGCCGCAAGCGGCATCGAACGGCCCTCGCGGGCCCGCTTCGCACTTGGCCGACCCGGCACTCCCTAGAGGTGGCGCTAACGCGCCACATGCCTCTGATTCATTGTGGCTTTGGGCTGCACTTGTCACCAAACAAAGTCAAAAGACATTGGGAACACTGGTGCACAAAATGCACCAACATGGGTTTTTCCAGGCATCGCCATGGCAACACCGTGCAAAATACAAAGTTGGCACCTCAGACTTTTTTGATGGGAACGATGTAAAGAATCAACGTGCCAAATCTCACGTTCTTCATTGAAGGTCTGAAGCCGTTATAAGACTTTGAAATGTCCCAAAATTTGTAAATTTTCCCATTAGGATAACATGGGGTATTTCGTGCATCGCCATGGCAACAGAGTGAAAAATATGACATGGGTGTGATTGTCTTTTTTGATCAGGATGACATGATGAGCCATTCTGGCAAATTTTATTTAATTCCATGAAACTAATGTTTTTCTCATGAATGGGAAATTTTCGGAGCATTCCCATTAGGATAACATGGGCACTTTGGCGCATCGTCATGGCAACACGATACAAAACGTCATGGGTCTGATTGACTTTATTGATTGGCATGACCCACTGGAATTTTGTGTGAAATTTCGTAACATTTGGGGAAACTAAATTTTGGGCCCTCCATGCAAATGTATGTGTTATTCTGTAGGGGGCGCTATTGCACCAAATTGTTTTCTTTAATAATTAGTAGGTCTAGGCCATAAAGTTTTACAACTGATTTGAATTTGAGCCCAATCGGACTTTGTATGCGCAAACAAGAGCAAATTTTCAAATTTGAAAATTGCAAAAATTCCGATGGAATTTTGCGGCTTCGCCGCACGGAAACCGTTATACGTATCAATGTAAATTGGATAACTTTTGATGCCCCACTTGTCTAGATGATGTCCTGTGATTTTCAGCCCTGCAGGTGAAGCGCCTTCAGAGGAGTTGACGAAAATGCGACGTCAACGAAAATGCTGACTCGGCATTTCGGAATTTTCAATCCAAGATGGCCGACTTCCGGTTTGTCAGAGGGCGTGGCCATAATAATATTTTTTGTTTGGCATCACTTGAAGAATGTGTGTACCGAATTTGGTGGCTCTACGACAAAGTTGACGTCGGGGCGTCTCCCATTGACGCAATGTATTTTGACTTTTGTAGGTGGCGCTGTCGCGCCATTTTTTTATGCCCAATAATGCACCATATAAAAAAAAAATTTTTTCGCCACTTCTGAATTTTGGGCAAATTTTGGTGAGTTTTCGAATATGTTCAGGGGGTCAAATTCCTGCTCAAAGAGCAGAAGAAGAAGAAATAAAAAAAAAAATAAAAAAAATAATAATATTTTTAGCAAAAACAATATATCCGAAAACATTAGAATGACATATTATACGTTTTTTGAAAGCTCTGGACTTTCCCCACGTCACCGTGGGGTCAATGGCGAATGACGGGCGCTGACGCGCCCGTCATTCGCCGTGACGTCGGACCCCGCCATTGACCTCCCATTGACTTCCATTCATTTTAGCAGTAATAAAGATGCCCCATGCCTGCGGCATGGGTTGCTGGGATAGTGGAATCAGGGCAAGGTCGCGACCTCAGCCGAACTTGTGCGCTGCGCGCACAAGTTCGGCAAGACAGTTAGCAACGATGAGTGCCTGGGCTTCGCCCAGGCACTCATCGTTGCGGAAGCAATAGGCCCTACGCCCTGTAGGGGCTCGGGCCTAACAATAAGCCAGTGGCCAGATGTGTTACAAAACCAATGGACCCATTTAAACAAACTCAATTTCTCTGTAAAGCCTGGAAGAAGCAGAAAATATGCAAACTTTATAAACATTAGAATTTAACAACCATTTCATCGTGTCGTCTTGTTATATCTGTGTAATCCCTGGACAGTAATGGTTTGTGGGATATTTTATATAAACGTGATAAGCGTCAACTAAGATAATCGTCATTATATCACCAGAATGTGCAGAAAAACATCCTATGTAAGCACAGGGCCATCGACAGTGGGGGACAAAGGGGTCTGTTGTCCCAGGCCCCAGAATTGTGAGGCCTCTTGACCCGGGCCCCCAAATTTCTGTCGATGGCCCTGCTCGTCCATAAAGTTCTCCGCTCAATCGTAGTATAACTTCAGATGGAGGGCAGCAGCACACACACGACATGAATAAACTTTAAGGGTCAACTTTTGTGGATCAACTGCCAAAATCATCCAGTTGTATTTATTTTTATTTTTATTTTTACTTTTTGTTTCATGTGGACAGGCCCAGGACTTGCAGAGATATTAACCATAAACCAGGTCCACACGTCTGCATCTGACAGTTACACCTACCTCCAGCTCCAGTTTAAACCTGAGGAGTTCATGTCGTCATGTAGAGCTGTAATCCTGCAGTCGTTTAGTCGATTAATTGGTCGATGATGTCGTATTCAACTATAATTTTTATTAGTTCACAAGTTATTTTATTAAATCCATTGTGCTTGTGTCTCTATAATTATAATCTCTGACACCTGTTGATCTTTGTTATAATTTACACATTTGAAATCACAATATTCATCTAAAACGACTTAATAAAAAAACGTGGTGCCCAATGGAGCCGACGTCGCCGTAAACGACACCACAACAAAGCGCCACATGCTGTCAGCGCCCCCTGTGGACAGCTGCACACCACACTAGCAAACGTCTAAGTTTTTTTTTTAAACATTTGTACCAAAATGACAACGCGATGCTGCCAAATCCTACAAATATCACCGATTAAGAAAATAAAATTGGAGAAGGAAGTAAGAGCAGTGGGTGTGTACTGGTGGTGATAATGGAAATAGTGCAAAATGGCGTCTTGAAAATAGTAGATTAAACTCAACAGAATAGGTCTGATTTTAAATTGTAAGGATTTATAAGCACAACAGCAGAAATTAAAAAGTTGGAGTTTGCTTTTTTTTTCTTTTTACATATAAATACTCAGTTTCGTTACATTACTTATCGGTTTAACTCGCTGGTTTTGGTTGAACATTTGCATCTGACCAAAACTGCACTGAAATTACTGCACAAGCTCAGATCACAGACAAAAGTCTTAGCCACGCCCCCTTTTTAGCTGACCAATCGATCGGCAGGACACGTCTTTCGTAGACCAAGAAATTTTAGTCAACGACAGCTCCAGTGTAACATGAACACAACCTATAGGCCCAGTACTGAACCCGTTTCCCTCTGTGTCGGGGGTGAACTCACTCTCTGAATCGGCGGCTGTGGATCTTGGTGATGGCGTTGGATGCCATGGGGCTGCCGATGCCCGAGCTGGCGGGGCTGCCCTGGGACACGGGCGTGATGCTGTACGGAGAGTTCTGACTGGCCGGAGACAGAGACGTGTCACTGGGCACGCTCAGACCGCTCTCTGGAACAACAAGGGACAAGGAAATGAACGCTAATTTATAAAGACGCGACGAGACACAATTCTCACAAGATGAAGATGAAGGAGAGCAGCACCGGGTCCATGAAAAATAAATATGAAAAAAAAATGTGTAAACCAGTACATGATTTTTATTTAATCAATGTAATATTTTTCTTCTTTCGTTGTTATACCACTGCGTTTAGGAACTACACACAGACTGTACATATAAATGGACATAGCTAACCTGCTAGCCGCCGTGTTCCAAATAGGAAGTGATAATGAGTGCGCTATGGGTGTGGGAAGGGAGCTAATAAAAGTGACTGTTAGCTTTGAGACACAGCAAACTAGCGAGCGCACCACTGTGCACAGAGGCTATTTACAGCAGAAATAAACGCTGACTAGTCAAGGAAGGCAAGGAACGTTAATTTATAAGGACAGAATGAGAAAATTCCCACGCGCCCATGATCATTTCCTATTTGGAACGCGGCGGCTAGCAGGTTAGCAGCGTCCATTTATATAAACAGTCTATGGTTAAAGACTACACAAATAAAGTGAATACTTCACCAGAGGACTCTTCTGTGTGTAGAGAGATGTTTGTGTCTCGATGCTAACGCTAATGCTAATTTTGCCCCATAATAAATATTAAAACAACACAAACTGAAGTATTCCACATATAAAAAACAATCAGTTAGCTTTTATTTTAATTAATTAGAATTTGAATAAGTTGCTTATTTTATGTTTTCTGATTTTAATAATAATAATAAGTGACTATTAGCTTTGAGACACAGCTAACTAGCTAGCGTGCTTCTGTTCCCATTCACAGCAGAAGTAAACACTGACTAATCGACAGCTAAAACAATCATTAGTTGCAGGCCTAGATATAGACGCCATTTTGAGGACTTTTGCCAGTTCTGTTTTAAATTACATTTTGGCAACAGCCCTAATTTTCTTTATCACTCTTAAACCCAGAGATAGTGGAGTAAAAAGCAAAGGACAGATGTTTGGCTCTTTGATGGCATTGTCCTTGTCAAATAAACAAACATAAAAATAAGCTCTAAGCCCATAAAACTGTTTCTCTACAGGGAATTGCAATAGATCATCTGATCTGGTCTACTCCAGATTGTGAAGACTACAGTGAGAGGTATGTTGGCGAAACTAAACAGCCGCTCCAAAAGAGAATGTAACAGTGTGAGAGAGCAGCTCAGGACCACAGTCTGCAGTACATCTGCATCTCCTTTGTAGATAGTGAGGTTCAGATCTTAGACAACGCAAATAAATGGTTTTGAGAGGAGGATGTTTTTACTTTCGGTGCAGTTTGCTCCTCCCTTCAGACAGGCTTAAGGCAGTGTCCAGGAGTAATCTGACCAGAACTGAAGAAGCAGCTTGGATGAACAGCCAAAAGTTTTCACTCCTACAACTTTTTGCCCAGTTGACAGTTTTCTTATGTTTCTTTTGCGAGAGATCATCTGAATGTAACAGTGTGTAATGGTGTAATCCCAGGCCTTTAAACGTGACCTTTTACCTTCTTGTGAGGCAGGCTCTTGTGTGAGGTCGTCGGTGAAGTTCAGACACTCGTCACTTTGCTCCTCTAAACCCGAAGACTCCGGTTCAGAGGATTTCTTTCCTTTCTTCCCCTCGCGCTCCTTCAGAATGATCTAAGGGGACGACATTTGAGTGAAAAATACATCAATACAAGCACAAGCCAGGCAAGGACTCATGTTAGCTCATAGAAATAGAAATTATTTTAAGGAAAAAGTCTGGAGGAAATGACTACATCTTGAGACTTTTAAATGTTAATGCAGTTTATAGCAAATAAAATGGTACAGAAGAACACATTCAGTCAACCAAAAATATCATTATATCTATACTTTATACACTTTAGTTTAAAAGGTCCAACATACATTGAACCCAAATACTGTGTAATCTCCCAAACCTTTTTGAGAGCGGTGGGCCTCTTGACTTTGGGGATCTCTCTTTCTTTCCCTCGTTTCACTCGAGGTGCAGTGGAGTCCAGGGGATTGTGGGGAGTGCAGTTCTGTTGGGTTTTCAACATGGCCGACCCAAAGCTCAGACCCATGCTGTGATAAGGGAGGGTGGTCCCAACTAAAGACGAAATACAGGGGGGAAAAAAATCAGTATTATCTTATTATCTTATACAATTGCATTACATATTTAAACTACTTTTTTACCACTATTAAACTACAACTGAAATCCATCTGTAGCTCTCACAAACTCTTTAGCGCATTGTTAGCATCCACTCGTGTTCATTTTCGGACACGTGATCAGCTTTAGAACTGCTTTTTCAGACAGTGACGTGAAACTAGGACGGACCGACACAGCCAATCAGAGCGCTGCTTACTTACGGGCTGCCACAAAACAAAATGTATAAATTTAGAAAAAAGTGGGCTACCCAAGCTTTAAATTAATGTGAGTGAGAGTTGAAATGAGTCTGGTGAAGGTGCATAGACTTTAAAAACAAGAAGGAGCTTTGTAGATGACCACACACTGACAAATTACAGTTTACACAGGTGTGTGTATGTTTGTGTGTGGGGGAGGGGGGACACTATGTTTTTAATCTGGTTGCAACATTTTATGATGCTTAAATGCTCAAACAGGACTTTTAAATGGAATAAGAAGTTTTTATCGATACTTTGCAGTGACTGGGGGTGTTCTATATGTATGTGTATGGTAGAATGTTCATCAGTTACCATGGTGACACTGTACACATCAAATCAGCAAACACCGTCAAAAAGTCTGAACGCTCAAGAAAAAAAAAAAAAAACGGATTTAAACAGCACATTTCCAGGAGCCTGTGATCAATCCGAGGTTCATGGTGCTGTTTAGGACTTTGATTTTCAACAAAAACATGAGAGCGACTAACTGAAAAACTGTTGGCTAATGCTAGCTAGCGTGTGACTGTACTGTTATTTGAGAGGGACTTGGTTAACAGCACAAATCAGCTCGCCTGTTGTAGTTCCAACTAAATCAGCTCTTTACGGTGTTATTGTGTTAAAATAAAGCTCAGATTAAAGCCCAACAATGCCTCAGACAGAGCAGTGCCCACAGTTAGCATCACCTGCAAAAGACAGTGGTTTGGTGTTGGTGATCTGCCGAGCTTTCATGGCCTGCTGATGTTTGGCCAGAGCGGTCAGGATGTCGTCCATGTCCAGCTGGACCTGGGCTTTGCTCCTTTTCCCCGTGGCTTTAGTCACAGCCTCCTGTCGAAACGAGAGAGGAAAAAAAACACAGAGGACACACGGTGAGACTCGGAGGACACACGGTTCGGAGGACACACCGTGGACTTTGAGTCGGAGGAAAACACGGTGTGAGACTCAGAGGACACACGGTGAGACTCGGAAGGACACACGGTGAGACTCGGAGGGACACACGGTGAGACTCTGAGGGACACACGGTGAGACTCGGAACACACGGTGAGACTCGGAGGACACACGGTGAGACTCGGAGGACACACGGTGAGACTCGGAGGACACACGGTGAGACTCGGAGGGACACACGGTGAGACTCGGAGGGACACACGGTGAGACTCGGAGGACACACGGTGAGACTCGGAGGACTTTATACACTTTTCTCACACAGGCATTAACATTTTCTCACATTTCTCTCTTGTTTAAACTCTCTCAAACCTTCGTCGGTGCCTTTGTCGGTCCAGAACGTTTCATCGACATTGTGGGTTTTGTCCGTCAGCCAATCAGGACACAGAACACAATGGTCTACAGTCCCTCAGCCAATCAGGACGCAGAACACAATGGTCTACAGTCCCTTAGCCAATCAGGATGCAGAACACAATGGTCTACAGTCCCTTAGCCAATCAGGACATAGAACACAATGCACGTTCATATGATGTAAAGAAAAACATGCAAAACTGCACTAAAAATATCTGTGAAACAGCGAGACCATGAAAGACAAACCATGTTATAGCAAGGGACCACTGTATGGCGCTGTGAAGGGGGAGGGGCTTCTGACTCAGAGTGTCAAAAACGAAAGTAGAACTTCTACGGTGATCTAAATATGTTACGTGTTACAGTTAATACCCCACTGAAGTAAAATACCCCCTCTTTAAAATATGATCCGACAAACAGGACCAACCAAAATCTATAAAATGACTTATTAGAAGCAAGTGCTGCGTGAAACTGACAGCACAATCTTGTCTTTATTGTTGCAGAGAATCGCTCTCCTCTAAGAATATCAAACAAAATTTTACAATTACTAATCTGAGCCGAGTCCTGCTCCAAACTCCATCGTCTGCTCCATGTGTGAACAAACCAGATCTGTAAACTGCTGGCACCTGGAGGCAATTTACACGGGGCCAAAGTGTGACACATCTCCACAGAGGAAGAACACTATTTTTATAAAGTGTGAATGACGTCTGAAATGATCCCCGCCCCGTACCTGCAGTTTCTTCTGCTCCATGCTGATCTCGGAGTACTCCTGAGCGGTGGCCAGGGCTGCAGCCAGCGCCTTTTTCCTCTGGCTCTTGGCGCGTTTGGGGACGGAGGTGGTGATGGGGATCGGAGTTTGTACAATGCTGATGGGGGAGTTTTCTGGCAGATTATCCAGCTGTTGAGAATGAGGATTATTTTAGCCTACGTGGCAACTCCGGGGATCGTTTTCATGATTTAGAGTGATGCAGAAAAACACATTTGTATTTTTGGACAAACTGAGATTCAAATGAGAAAAATAATTATATTTAGGAGAACTAATAACAACATTTTATGCAGCCATAGACTATTTATACAAATGGACATGGCTAATGTGCTAGCCGACCTGTTAGCAAATAGGAAGTGATCATGGGCTCCAATTCACTTTCTATTGAAAAGCTGTGTCCCCTCTCTCTGGAACTGCTGCTGTCAGACTCGTCATTTTGGTCTTAAAATGTTTGTGTCGCGATTATCGTGGCCAAAATAATTGCAATTAACAATTATATCATGATAGTTATTCAAGTTGTTGACAGTTTTAAATATTATGGATATGAATAATTATAATTTTAATGTTATGAATAAGCTCCATGTTTAAACAACTTTTATATAATTGTTTTTTCTCATCAGTGAAAACAACTACGATCTAGCAGAGAACATTATGGACGAGCAGGGCCGTCGACAGAAATTCGGGGGTCTGGGTCAAGAAGCTGCATAATTCTGGGCCCCCTAAGACCCTGGGGCCTGGGACAGACCCCTTTGTCCTACCCCTGTCGACGCCCCTGCGCTTACATAGTTTTTTTTCTGCACATTCTGATGACATAAAAGCGATTATCTTTGTTGGCCATTATCACGATTATATAAAATGTCCCACGAACGATTATTGTCGACCCTTTTTTATCACAATAGACTATATTGTTGTTTATCGTTCCTTCCCTATAACTGCTACAAATGGCTAACTGCCGTATGTTAGCTCTGCATAAAACACAAGTAGTTCCGGCGACAGTTAAATCACATCGCCATCTATATACACTGTGTAGGGACTAGCTTCATGTAAAACACAGAAATAATTACTATTTCAGACATTTCCAGATCGTAAACAGGCTTTTCAGATTGACAGGTGAGCCGTTTCAGTTTGTAGCCGTGGTAACCACACATTACACAACTCAAAACGCACAGATCCTCTCGTTTGATGCTTATACGCCATTCAACACAGTAAAATATTAAAATCACAGGAATGAAAAAGAGTGTGTGAGGCGTTACCAGGGCTTTGGGGAGCGCTGTGGGCGGGGTTTGAGCCTGCGCTGAGGGAGGCTCTGGTTTGGAACTGCGACCTCCTGCCGACGCCAGATCTGGAAACTCGTCTTCATCCTGAAAAAAGTGGAAGAATTTGTAGGATGCAGACTCTACTTTATAACTATACCACACAGAGACTTTATAAAGAAGTGGACTGAGTGAGTGTGATGTCACCCAGTGTTCAGCTCCAGTCAAATGAAGCTCATCGACGCTGGAGCTGTTGTAGCGGCGAATTTGAAGCTAAGTGACATTTTAGGAATTCCAGCTGCGAGTTTCATAGAGACAATCTGGAGTAGGGCATGGGACGATTATCATAGCTGAAATAATTGTGATAAACAATTATATCACGGTAATAATTAAAGCTGCTGACAGTCTAAAAATGGATTAACTATAATTTTAATATTATAAATAAGTTCCATATTTAAACTGTATATATATATTACAGACATGTCACGTTCATGTCTGTGTAATACTATAACTTGCAATGTATTTTTTATTTTAAATTTTTTGCTATTCACTATGAACCAGGTATTCTGATTTTTTCTGCATTTTCTGGTGATATAATGATTATTATCTTTGTGGGCAATTATCACGATTATATAAAATGCCTGACAAATGCCTGATTATTATTTGCCCTTTTTATCACGATAAACTATATTATTGTTTGTGGTCCCATCGGAGTGAGGCTGTTGAAGCTAACGCCCCCTTCCCGTGTGCACTGCTGGTTTAGCAGGGTCAAGCCAAACTGTCGCTAACGCTAGCGGAAGCAACCTCGGGAAAATAAGGCACCTGATTGGTCTGTTATTAATGTTCAGATCTTGATTTATGGACAAAATAGCAAAATAATTTTAACTTTAAGACCAAAATGACGAGTCTGATAGCAGCATTTACTGATAGAGGGGTGACAGTTTTTCAGTGGAAAGTGAATTGGAGCCAGAGTCGATGGAGCTGGAAGTGCACTCATGATCATTTCCTATTTGAAACGCAGCGGCTAGCAGGTTAGCTCTGTCCATTTATACAAACAGTCTATGATACCACATGAACTGCTGCTACATATCACTATAGTTCAAACTCAGTTCCAATTGAAAGTTTTTAGTTTATTTCGTGTTGGAAATGTAAGCGTAAACATCATGCCATAAAAATGTACAAAACAAGAAAAAAAGGAGCAAAAAAACATTACCAATTAGCATTAACAATAACCTGAACACTACAACAAACTTTATAGAAATATATCTACATCACTACATCTACCTTCCCACATCAGCCCATTTAAAAGTGTCATATCTGTCCATGGACTTCTAAAACACGCTCACACAGTTTAAATACACGTGTTGTCTTGTTCTCACCTGGAAGTACAGGGGCTCTGGAGTGAGCTCGGAGCCCGCGGCCACAGCGGACTGCAGCCTCTGCTCTGTATGGAGGGGCTGAGGCCTCTGCTGAAAACCACTGTGGAAATCCTGAAACAGAAAAACAGACAGTGAAAAAACACCTGGGCTTTTTACACTTTTTGTCACATAGACGATGTAGCTGTTAGCCCACAGGTTTAGCCTCCGCACGCTTAGCCCTTCCACATTTAGCCTCCGCACGTTTAGCCCCCCACACATGTTCAGTCAGACCGCAGTCAGTTATTACAGATTTGAATTATGTTGTTTAATTTACCGTATTTTCCGGACTACAGAGTGCATCTGATTAAAAGCCGCACCGGATTTTAAGCCGCAAGTACCCCACGTAGTAATATGAAAAATTACCTAAAAAAAGTTCATTTGCGAGGGACCACTAGTGAGGTTTTACATGCTTTTTTTTAACAGTGTATGCAGACAGGTCAGGACCAAATCCAACATCTGATTGGCTCTTTTCACTTTTATGTCTCCTGTACAGGGCAGAATGTTTTTGGCACCACGGGAAGTATGAGCCGCACTGCACCATAAGCCGCAGCGGTGAAAAACTGGAAAAAAGTAGCGGCTTGTAGTCCGGAAAGTACGGTATTGTTATTTACAGCTCGAGTTTAAAGGCCCATATTACACTATTTTCTGATCTGTTCTCATGTTGTTTCCTCCTCAAAAACAGACCTGGAGTTGAGTTTTGTTTCATTCACACATGTTTGAGTAATAAACTTATAATAAATAAGTCTGTCGACATCTCCAAAGCTCAAAATGCTCTGTTCCACCTTGTGATGTCATGAAGTGGTAGTTTTTAACAGATTTATTTTCCTGGTACTGGAGTTCGGGGGTGGTTGGCTTGTGGGACAGATTTGGGGGTTACTGGAGACAAAAACCTTGTGCGTCACTGCTTTAGAACAACACAAGCATCGGCCTTGTACCTGTGAGAAGTTCCTCTGCTCTGGTTTCCTTTGGTCCGCTCGTAGAAAAGGCCCGTTCCTGTCGCCCCAAGACTTCTGCGTCCCCTGAGAGGACAGACTCCGCCCCCACGTCCCACCTGAGAATCCAAACAACAGAACAAGTGAAACAGGACGCTGCGTTTGGAGATGGGGTGTGCAGTTAAGATCTTTGTATCGCTGTAGATCCTCGGCCTTTGCTCAGTCGCCTTTTCTTTTGTTTTTTCAGACAGAAGAATCAGCTCCAGACTCTGAAACTGTCTGTAGATTTGAATGAATGAATGAATTAGATTAATCAGTCTTTCATTTGTTCTGTTTTTAATGTTAATGATGAACTGTTTGTCTTATAATGTCACTGTGATGAAACGTGTGTTTTTAATGTGTGTTCTGCCCAGAGCCTGCACCTCGAAAGCAGCAGGAGCTAAATCTGGTACAAATCCTCTTTTCTTTTGTGAGATTAATGCATTTGTACACGTCCCTGACAAAAAAATAAAGAATAAAAGAAGGAAATAGAATAGAAGAATAGACCCTCTCCAATAATGTACACGTCAAAATTTCACTCAGAGGCAGTTAAAGGTTTTAACTACGATAAAATCACCCATTACATTTTTCTAATACAAATTAAAAGACGCTGTACCCAAACTTTTTATCATTTTTTAAATTATGATCAACTTTTTATTTTTTTATTTTTTTACTGTTATCAACTTTTATATTTTTTTTTATTGTGATCAACTTTTATTTTTTTTTTTTTTATTGTGATCAACTTTTATTTTTATTTATTTTTTTTTACTTTTGTAAAAAAAATAAATACATTTTGATCATTTTTTTTATTGTGATCATCAAATTTTAATTAAAATCGAAATTCAAAATTGTGATCAACTTTTGAAATTGTGATCACCTTTTTATTTTTACTTTTTTAATTTTAAAGTAATAATCACAATCACGGTACATTCGAAAGTTCAGAAATGCTGGAGAATGTGAACATCTTACATATCAATATAGATACATGCATATTCCAGAAAATACTGTAATAATTAAAATGTTAATAACAATATACAGAAAAAGAAAAACAAAAAGAAGATATGTTTAAATGTACTAATGTGATTTAAAGAATATAATTTGATCTGTATTCCTGAGTTAAAGGGGCCGTATTACACTATTTTCTGATCTACGTTAGAATGTTGTTTCCTCCTCAAAAACAGACCGGGAGTTGTGTTTTGTTTCATTCACATGTTTGAGTAACACTTTATTATAAGTCTGTAACATCTCCAAAGCTCAAAACGCTCTGTTCCACCTTGTGATGTCATGAAGTGGTAGTTTTCAAGTTAACAGCTATGTTTTTACTTTTAGTTCAGAAGAGATTGGCAATTCAAGGACTGAAATGATCCATATGATTCGAGAAATGAAGGTGTGTGGAGTTTAAAAACACAGTGGAGCACTTCCTGTATTACCACATGATGACATCACAAGGTGGAACAGAGTGTTTTCTGTTTGAGAGAAAAGCTCGGCCTAAATATGTTGGGTTTGTGTGTTAAACATGTGAGAATGAAACAAAACACTCAACAAAACATTTCCAGTTTTCTTTACCCGTCATCACACCCGCCTCCACGCCCTGTCCTGTAGTTCCGGCGGTGGCCTCTGAGGTGCGCTGCGTGGCCCCCTGCTGGTTGTGTTTGGGACTGCAGTACCCGCTGTCGCTGTCGATGTCGGCCTCGCTGGTGCCCGGCTCGCTGTAGCTCTCTCCGCTTTGAGGCTGCCGTCTTCGCTTCGTTCTGTTTTTCCACGACAAAGGACTGACGCGATCGGCTGAGCAGCGTCCCGACAAGTCACCGGGGAAGTCTGCGGACGGGACAGGGCGCAAAGATGGTGTCGATAAAATGAAGTCAGTATTAAAGGGCCCGTATTACGCTATTCTCAAAAATCACACTGAAATATTACCTCCATTAAAATGCAGTATTTTCAAAACCTGTTCCATAATTGTCAAAAAAAAATCTATTTTTTTATTTACTAAGGTTTAATTCCAGTTAGTTGTGTCCCATTTCTGTACTGATTCCTACACCTGACATTACACAGCAGCTTCGTTATATAACACAGCTACATTCTTTACAGTAATAAAGTAAGTAATGCTGCTTTTATGAGGGCAGACAGAAGTGACGGATGTGTCGCACAAATATTCCTAAATGAATTCTACCACAGGGCCTTATGGGAACGAAAACTGAACAGTGCTTCCTGGTAACGCACATAAATAACTTCACTTTTGTCAGTCAGTATGGACAAAAAGATGCTAACGAGCTTTGGCTTATTCAGCATTAACATTAGTTTAGGCAGCAAACACGGCACTAGTGTTAAATCCGCCCTACTGTGCTTGTGTCTCTATAGTTCTCATCTCTCATTATGTTACAATTTACACATTTTAAATCACAATATTCATCTAAAACGACTTAATAAAAGAAACAAGTCCAATGGGAGCCCCCTATGGACAGAGCACATCACACTAGAGCAGCATATATTTTTACATTTGTGCCAAAATGACGAGGCGACGCTGCCGAATCCTAAGAGTATCACTGATTAAGAAAATAAAACTGGAGAAGGAAGTGCGGACGTCACAGTGGAAGTTAAATGGGCAAAATGGCGTCTTGAGAATAAGACATTAAAACATTACTCAAACATGAATCACTCCAAATACAACTTCAGAGGCTCAATGAGAAGAAATGACGAGAACATGGAGAAACATCTGAACAGTCCATTTTGCAGAACAGGTCTGATGTAATACCGCAGCATGTAAACCAACCTCTTAGTCGAAAAGCTAAACCCTTTAAGGACTGAGC
Source organism: Periophthalmus modestus (assembly GCA_019594935.1). Lineage (NCBI taxonomy): Eukaryota > Metazoa > Chordata > Actinopteri > Gobiiformes > Gobiidae > Periophthalmus > Periophthalmus modestus. Next base: position 1,624,075 of record JAIEZT010001214.1, on the reverse strand, counting down.
ACATTATAGACCATCATAGCTCACCTAGACTTCTTTTTTTAGCCATAAAAATCATGTTAAAGGAAGTATCAGCATGTACTTTTGCCTTTTTTCACACATCTACCTCTATTTTAACACATCCATCCTTAATTTTCCATTGACGCAAATAAACTGACGGTGGTACCTGTGCTCTGATTGGTCATCTTTGAGGGACAACGTAAGCACATTACAGTAATGACAGTAACATATTTAAAGAGCCCCATGTCTCTGCTTTGAGACGCTGTTTGAATTTACATGAAGCACAGTTGGTTGTGGAGTTACGGTGATGGAAAGTCCATAACCTCGAGTCTATCTGCGGAGATAGCACCTGACACTATAGGGTTAACTGAATTTCTGACCAGTTGACTTTGCATATTTGCAAATGAAACAGTGTGTTTTATTAATATGAATCAGAAAGAATTCATTATTTTTGGACATTTTGTTTTAATAAGGCCACCACTCGTCTTTGGTATAAAAAGTATAAAAATCGTTCTGTCTCGAAAATCATTATATCAACTTATCGTTCCATGTATGAAGCTTAAACCGTATTTTTTTAGGTCAATTTTTATCATGTGTACTTGTTTCTTTGCACTACTGGGTATTTTTTGGTTATTTTTTGGCTGAAAGATAAGATTTAAGCCGTAAAAGTTTGAATTAACAACTTATCTGACTCATTACAGATGCAAACTAACGACTAAAGTGTTTCATTTTGCTGTTTATTTCTTGCAGCTCATGATTTGTAACAATATTGTAGATTTTAAATAGTTTCAAAATGTGTAATTGTGACAGGCCTCCACATATCAATTACAATTAGCGCAACAATTTTTTTTTTTTCAGTTGATAAATCGCTGCAGCTCTAGTTTTTAATATATATTAGTTGAAATGTTAATTGTAATTTTAAAAAGAACCTCAGGAAGACAGTCAGCCAGGACCGAATCAAAAAACAAGTACTACATTTGAAATTCAGACACCTGCTGCGTACACTGACACAACAGAAACCTCCTGTGCTCGTAACTCCATTAAAACCAGCTCCGAGTACATTCTTGAAGGTCGTTTGCTAGTAATGTTTACATGTCTGTCTTCTCGCGGTATTCCCAAACTGGAAACTCGGCATTCCTTCGTCTGAAGTCAACCCGCTGGACCAGACTGAACTTACGGGCATTGTGTCCTGCTTCCTCTCACACTACAAGCTCACGCGCCCAAGCTGCTAATTTTAAAATCACACGGGGATTTTTAGTCTGGGTTAGTTTTTACAGAGTGTTTATTTTAGTCGACAAGTCAAAATATAGAGTTTGTGCCGTGACTTCATTTTATTTGAAAAATGCTCCTCAACATTAAGACTGAGAGGCGCTGAGCAGGGGCGGTGCCAGGGAGGGGGCTTGAGGGGGCGCTCGCCTCCTCTAGAATGGACAAAGCTCCCCCATATCTCCCCAAAAAAGTTTTTCCCCATTTTCATAGCACATCCAGTCTTGGCTAAAATGTGCAGATGGCAAGTGTCTTAAAAATGAGACTATAAAAAATACAAAATAAATCCATTTTAGTTTTAAATCCAGGCTCAAAATATTTCTTTTTAGCTGTGCATAGGACTGAAAGGTTTTTATTCTGCACTTTTCTCCTTTAATGTTAATCTTATGATGATTATTTGTGATTATTTATGTTTCCGTTTGTTTTATTGTGATTTTAATGCATTTTTAAATTGTGCTCTACAAATAAACTTGTCTCGTCTTTCATAAATTAATACAGGGGCCAGCTATTATGAGAAAAAATGTCCACATATGAGGACATTCGTTCTATGTTTTAATCATTCCTAAGAGGCTACAACAGTGATGCAAACATGGTAGAGGGAGGGGGTGAGCTCACATCCATGCAATGCTCTAAATGAACATGTTAAGTGAGCGCCCCATTGGAGAGGCATATTTACTGCCTCATTTCTGTCCGTGGAGCACTTGTTTTCACCCAACAATTTCTCAGTGTAAAGTGAGTTGGAGCCAGAGTCGAAGGAGCCGGAATCGTGCTCATGATCACTTCCTGTTTGGACCGCGGTGGCGGCAGGTTATGTCCATTTACATAAACAGACTCTGGTGTGGTTTGGGCTGGGAGTTCCAGGAGGTGGGGGCAGTGGCGGAGAAAGCCTTGTACAAACTAAATATTTATCAGAGTTGTAGACTTTTATACCTCTTATTAAACTGTAGCAGCTCTTAAACATTTTAGATTTAGTGTTTGGAGCTTTTACAGGAGAAAACTTCATTACATCATCTCCCCCAAAGAGCTGCACTGGCCCATTTCAAACCAGATGAGCCAGAAAGAGCCATATGTTTTTAACAAGTAACAAGACGAAGTGCTGTAGAAATTAATTTGAAAGAAGTAATTTAACGGTTTGCAGCTATTAACACAATATAAAAAATATGTAATGTTTTGTATTTATGTGGATTTGTGGACTTATTTTGAGTGTTTTTAGGGGGTCTGGGGGTTTTGAGCAAATTATATGTACTTTCTGGTGCATTTTATGTGTAATATTTACTCTACAAAATGATCATTACTCTTTCTGATTTTATGTATGGGATTTGCTCAGACAAATAGTAAAATAAATCTTCATTAGAAAGAATACTCTGTGGTCTGCTACAAACACTTAATAACGTGCACTCATTTGGCTTTTAGAGACTCACAGAGCAAAAGAAAAATATAAAATCTGTCAACTGGACCAAACGTTCAGTTCTGGTCAGATCACGGCTGGACTCTGCCTTATATCTGTCTGAAGGAGGAGCTGAAGCTAAAAACACCTTCTTTTTACAGTTTGTTTTAGATCTATTGTGCCGTCCTAAATGTGCACTGTGCTACTGAGCATAGTCATTCAAACCCCTAATGAGTGATTTCACACCTGATTTCACACCGTCTTCACTCCTTCAACGTTTCGTCCAGTTGACATTTGTATTTTTCTTTTGTTGTGGATCAGACCTGGACGACTGCGGGATTACACAGATAAACAGGGATTTTATAGGGAAGATATATTTTTAACCAAATAAAGCGTTAAAAATATGGTGACAAGGCTTTTAAATAGAGACCATTTACAAAGTGGATCATTCATGAAAAATCTAAATGTATTTATTATTTTTGTACATTTTAATTTGACAAGGAGCCGTCTTGTGTTTCAATGTTAATTTTAGGATGATTATTTATGTTTGATTTGTTGTATTGTGAGTTTAATGTCTTTCTTATTCTGTAAAACTCTGACTTACTTTTTGTACCAATTGTGCTGTACAAATAAACTTGCCTTGCGTTGCCAAAAAGGTGTTTTCATATGTTTTAGAGTCTAAATAGTCCAGATAACGATTATGATTATTTTGTCTAGTCGATTAATCAAGCTTAGTCGTAATTGTAATTGCTGCAGCCGGTTACCTTTGGACCAGAAGGAGGAGTCCTTGTTGTAAACTCGTGCCTAAGGAGTGTGAGGTGAATGTACTCGGGTTCAAACTAATCTTGTGCATCAATCTTCAGTCATTTTACAAATACTACTGACATTCGGATCATACCAGGCAGCAGTGCATTATGTGTATTTCCTTGTCTTGTGAGTTTACCGTCAGAAAGCAGCGCGCTAAGGTCAATGACTGAAAGTACCTAGTGTGATCTTTTATGACACTGTTACGCAAGACAATGTCATATTTTAAGGTTTATTATTGCTCAGGTAAATATAGAAGATAAATGATAATAGTGAAAGGAATTTATGCCACTGACGCATAACCATAAAGCAGCACTACGCTCCAATTCTAGGGCTGGGTATCACCAAGAAGCTGCCGATACGATACGTACCTCGATACACAGTCCACGATACAATACGTATCTCAATACAGTGCCATTTCGATACGATATGATTCGATACGATATATTTCAAATCGATACGACACGATTCAGAAAAAAATAAAGGCCTTCAACCTTACTTAAATGGTCAACTCAATTTTCACAAAAAAAAAAAACAACAACAAAAAAACAAAACATTAAATGGTGCATTTATCTTCCATTTATTGAAGATTAAAAAACACAATGAAGTGCTTTTTGATTAATGCATGTTTCTAACTAGAGGGAGGAAGGCGGTTGAAACATTTTTTCTGACATTTTCGTTTCTCTTGCTTCTCGCTTCTCTTCACCCGTAAAGAGTAACGTCTGGGGGGAATATCGATATCGATTCTAGAAAACAGAGAATCGATACCGTATCGATTTTAATAGTATTGATACATATCGGTGTATCGATATTTTAGCACACCCCTATCCAATTCTCCTCTGAAATGTACAATATGGTTAAAAATAAGTCGTTTATATAAATGGACAAAGTTAACCTGCTAGCCAACACGTTCTAAACAGGAAGTGATCATGGACGCGCTCCCTGCCAAACCAGCGGTGCCTGTGGGAAGGGGTCTCACCACAGCCTCGCTCTTAATTGGCTCTTTGGTTGCTATGATACTTGCAGTTGAAATTCCAAATAAGGAACTCTGCTCCAAACTAACTATATACTGTATTTTCTGGAGTATAAGTTGCACCAGCCAAAAAACACATAATAATGAAGAAAAACCCCCAAGATATTTCACATATAAATTGCATCTGAGTATAAGTCACAGCTCCGGCCAAATTATGAAAAAAAAAGTGTGACTTATAGTCCAGAATATACAGTATATATGGTTCCATGCTTCATTTATTGAACAATAGTAGCACTACGTTTCACAGTCTCCATGGTAACAGTAGTACGGTACATTCTCAGGCTCATGGTCGCACCTGTTTGCTGCGCCGCGTCCACGAGCATCACCGTCTTAGTCCTGCCGTCGGGCCCCACGGTGCAGACCTCCTTCTGCACGGCCACACTGCGAGTGGGGGGTCTGCGGCCCCTCTGAGGACAGGGCCCCGGCTGCTGCTGTAGCACAAACGTCTTGGTTATATAATCTGAGACGCTGAATACTTTATTACTACACTTAAAGGGCCAATATTACTCTATTTTCTGATCTCTGTTTTAATGTTGTTTCCTCATCACAAACAGACCTGGAGTTGTCTTTTGTTCCATTCACACATTTTTAACACACAAAACCTGCAGATTTAGGCTGAGTTCTTCTCTCAAACTGAACACACTCTGGTCCACCTTGTGATGTCATCATGTGGTGATACAGGAAGTGCTCCACTGTGTAAACTCCATACAGCTTCAGTAGAATCACCTGGATGATTTCAGTCCCCTCTCTCTGCTGAACTAAAGGTAAAAGGAGGCGTTAACTTGAAAAATACCACTTCATGACATCACAAGGTGGAACAGAGCATTTTGAGCTTTGGAGATGTTACAGACTAATAATAAAGTGTGACTCAAACATGTGAATGAAACAAAACACAACTCCAGGTCTGTTTTTGAGGAGGTAAGAGCTTTAGAACATGACTTAAAGCTCAAAAAAGTCAGTTTTGTGTGATATGGGACCTTTAACACTACATGACACTATGTCGACTGGAGAGACCCTCCGTTACCTTTGGGAGCACAGCGGGACGCACCAGGCCCCTCCCTCTCTGATTGGCCAGTCCGTAGGCTGGGCCCAGAGGCAGCGTTCGGTCACTGACGTCTGTGGACACCGGGTTTACGACTCCGGCCTGGACGGGACCAGGGTACGGCCCGGGGAAGGGCTGGTAGAAGCCCATCATGGGGGTGCAGGGGGCGGGCATGATCTGGTAATATGTGTAGTCGTTGGACACTGGAGGCTGAGGGGACGACAGGATGGGGTAGGCCAGGTACGGACCGCCGGGACTGGGGTTCGGCTGCTGCCAGCGCAGCTCCCCTCCATTGTACATGGGATGTTGCCTGTCAAGAAAAATAATACAATATTTAGATTTTACAAAGTACAGCAGCGACAGTCGCTCAACAGAGTGTTTGCCCATCGATCTGAAGGTTGGAGGTTTGAATCCCGCTCGACATAAAAATGACTGGTTGAACAGTCAGATCATTGACCCACAGGTTGGCAGGTGCAATTCCACCACCCACAGATGAATACTGCCATTGTGTCCCTGGGCAAGACACTTAACACTGTAAAGAGCTTTGAAGGACTCGAAGGTGGAAAAGTTCTGTGTAAAATATGACCATTTACAAAGTTCTTGCCTGATTATTTAAACTAAGGTTAACGTGGCAGTATTTGCATCTGATTGTCCAAGTTTAAATTAAATATAAATTATAGATGGATTTGTTTGTTTGCATTTTGCTTACATTAAAATAACTTGGACTGCTGTCTGATCAGTTTGAGGTTTAAATGTTGCTGTAAACACGTCCAATAACTGAGCCTCAATCACATAATGCAGCGACTGTCCATAGGCTGGATTTTGTGGTGTAGAGGGGCAATGTGGTGTGACAGCGTGGTGGGACAACGGGACAGCGTGGTGGGACAGCGTGGTGGGACAGCGTGGTGGGACAGCGTGGTGGGACAGCGTGGTGGGACACAGTGGGGGGGACATCGTGGTATGTGGCAGAGTTGATAAGGATGGAGGCTGAGTTTGGGACCATTTCCTCACATTGAGATCAAAGGAAGGAAATGGGCGGATGTGCTCAGAGCAGAAACTGACCAATGGAAACAATGACTGTGGTCTCTTCTTAACTCAAAATGGAGGGAGGTTTTCATTCATAATTAAACAGCTTTTAACACACAAGACTAACGACTCTCGAGCTCTCACATCTGCTTCTAAGATCCACGGTGAACGATTTATTATTAAGAAGAACATTAGCTTGACAATATACAGAGAAATACTCAAGTTAACATGTTCAGCTTGTTTTGTTTGTGGAAAAAGTACAACTTCCAGTCACCCACCCAGCCACTTTCCCCAACCCCGCCACCAACCCGAAACCTCACGATGATGTAGAGAATTAAACGTTATCTGAGCAGAACAGTTTTAATCTCGGGCCCCAGTTATTCCCACAGTTTGATAGTCCACTGAGAACGCGAGTCTGTATAAAACAGTGGACTCAGTGACTGCGACATCACCCACAGTGTCAAGTCAAATGAAGCTCATTGAGGCTAGAGCAGTTATAGCGGCGAATTTAGAGCCCAGATGCATATTAAAAATTACAACCCTAAATGAAGAGGCTCACTGCAGGAGTTACAGAGAGAGGGGCGACAATTTTTCAATGTAAAGTGAATTGGAGCCAGAGTCGACGCAGCCGGAAGTGCGTCCATGATCAGTTCTTATTTGAAACGCAGCAGCTAGCAAGTTAGATATGTCCATTTATATGTAAAATCCATGGTTTCCACCCATATAAAAGGTGCATATGTCCCAAGGAAAAGTGCAAAACAAATGTGACTTTATCCCAGTTTCCATCGAAGCGTTCAAACACGTTATTGGTTGGTCAACGATGTTTAGCTGTTCTTCTTTTGGAGGATGTTGGGCAAACAACCACCAGCAGGATGGGATTGTTCTTCAAAATGAGCATTAAAAATAAGGAGATGGAAACGCAGCTATTGTGCAACCGGAAATTTTACCTTTTTCCCTTCTGCTAATTGGAACAGATTACAGGATTACATTTTGATTGAATAATAATGGAAATGGAATGGAAACAAACCAGTCACATTTCATCAAGAATACAGTAAAAAGTCTGAAAAAAAAAAAAAAAAAGATATGGTAGCTCAACAGATTTAAACACACAAGTACAGGTTTCAAATGAAAGACAAATCTATAATGTTGAGGCGTTTTTACAGAGAGAGCCTGCTCGTCTGAACTACTCGTACTTGCGCAGAGAGTGAAACGTTCCACAAATAGAAAGGCCGGCAAAGAGCACAGTTCTCCTGGTGAGTAAAATTAGGCTTCCTTTAAAAGATCCTCTGCTGTAGAAAGTGGAGCAGCAAATAAGACAAAAATGTGGCGTTTGGGGAAGAAATAAGAGGATGAAAAATGAGAAATGTAGGAACGTCACGTGTCCATCAATATCTGTTTCAGTGGTTTGGGTCAGGGATGAAAACTCAAGTCATGTTGCCTTCACTTTGGGGCTGACCTAAAAACTTTGGGAATGCTGAGTTTGTCCAATGCTTGTTTAACTTAATACGAATAAGAATAAAAATACATTTATAAAACACACAATGCATTTCCTATACATTTTGGTTTAATTGTCCCTGAACAGCATAGACTGTTTATATAAATGGACATATCTAACCTCTTAGCTGCTGCGTTACAACTAGGAAGTGATCATGGGGGCACTTCTGGCTCCAATTCACTTTACATTAAAAAACTGTGTGTCTCTCTCTGTAACTGCTGCCGTCAGACTCGTCATTTTGGTCTTAAATGGTCGTATTAACCCTTTTTATTTCACTATTGTGTCTATAAATCAACATATGAACATTAATAACAGACAAATCAGGCGTCTTCTTTCCCTGAAGTCGCTCCAGCTAGCGTTAGCAACAGGTTTAATTGACAGAGTTGCTAAGCGCCCGATCTGTGCTAAACCAGCGGTGTGGATGGAAGGGGCGTCACCTTCAACAGCCTCACTCCAGATTGGCTCTTTGGTTGCTATGATACTCGTGGTCGGAATTCCTAATATGGAATTCGGCTCGAAATTAGCCGCTATAACCGCTCTAGCCTCGATTAGCTTCATTTGACTGGTTGAACGCTGTGGGTGACATCGCACTCACGCAGTCCACTTCTTTATACAGTCTATATCATTTCTAATAGTCAGTGATCAGCTTGGGTTTTTTATTGTTACTTTTATGACGATTGCTATTTGAATTACTTTGTTATAATTTGTGCTGTACAAATAAACTCGCCTTGCCTTAAATATGACTTTAAAAATTTATTCAGAATAGACTTTTAATTCTTTACACGACAAAATAAAAAAAAAAAAATGTCACTGATCAATAGAAGGGAAATGTTTTCATAATTTTCATATATGTGTCCTATAGCCCAGCTCTACAAACCTTTAAGCTTTAAACTCATCCCTCCAAAGTCTGAGCTCTGCTCTAAACCACATGTTTTTACTGCCCTCTCCGATAAAACCCAAGCCCCTCACTGACTGTCTGAAACGATTAAACGTCTTTGCCTCAGTTTGTCTATAATCGCTGTAGCTGCAGTGTCGAGTCTCTGGAGGTGCCGTCTCTGTACGAGTTCTGTCCTGCTGTTACCTGTTGGGTTGGTTTTCCTGGACAAAGGGGTAACAGGTGATGAGGTAGCTCGGGATGGGCGCGGTCTCCACCCCACTGCCCCCGCTGCCCCCCGCCTCTCCGGACAGACTCATGCCCACCCCCTCCAGGCCCTTCTTCTGTGGGATAAACGGCTCCACTTCTGCAGAAAGCTTCACATCCTGCAACACAAATGTACAGAGATGTGAGACAGGTCATAATGAGTCAGACAGGGCTTTGGACTAATGGGTTTATGTTATTATAGAAGAAAACAAGTCAAGTAGAAGGTCAGATCTGTGGAGAGGCAAGCCCTCTCACGGTAACAAGGTATTTTTGTGTTATAAAAATACATGTAACTGAGTAAATACAACACGAGACAGATCATGGAGATGTTATTTCTCTGCTTGGATTGTTCCACAGCCACAGCATTATAACAGAGACATGACGGTGGCAGACCATCCACCAGAAAAGTTACATAGTGCAGCTTTATCTCAGCCCTATTGTTCTTGTGTCTCTATAGTTCTCATCATTAAGTTATAATTTGCACATTTTAAAATCACAATATTCATCTGAAATGACTTAATAAAAGACACAAGTCCAATGGAGCGGACGTCGCTGTAAACATCACAACAAAGCGCCGCATGCTGTAGCGCCCCCTATGGACAGAGCACATCACACTAGAGCAGAACTTTTTTTTTTTCATTTGTACCAAAATGACAACGCAACACTGCTGAATCCTACAAGTATTATCAATAAAATCTATAGTGTCGGATGCTATCTCCGCCGATACTCGCGGTTGTGGACTTTCCATCACCGTGACTCCGCAACCAACTGTGCTTCATGTAAACTCAAACAGCGTCTCAAAGAAGAGACATGAGGCTCTTTAAATATGTTACTGTCATTACTGTAATGTGCTTATGTCGTCCCTTGAAGACGACCAATCAGAGCACAGGTACCGCCGGGATTCTCCCAGTCAGTTATTTAATGTGTCAAAGGAAAAATAAGGATGGACGTGTAAAATAGGGGAAGTTGTGTGAAAAAGGGCAAAAGTATATGCTGATACTTCCTTTAACATGATACATTTTTATGTATGTGTTTAAAAAAAAAAAAAAAGTCTAGGCGAGTCCTTAAAGCACATGTGTCAAACTCAAGGCCCACGGGCCAAATGTGGCCCTCAACATTATTTTATGTGGCCCTTGACAGGGTAAATTAAAAGGTCTGATGGTCTTAAAATGTCATTTTATCAGGAGATACAGTTAGTGTCATATTTATATATCTAGGCAAATGCATATGCAATATTTGTAACTTGAATAATGTTAATTAACAAGTTTAAAAAAGGAGTTTCAATAGATTTAATTTACATCTGGTCATTTGAGGGCAGCCATTTTGCTGATGTGGCCCTTGGTGAAAATGTGTTTGACACCCCTGCCTTAAAGGGTTAAGAAAATAAAACTGGACAAGGAAGGAACTGGAGTACGTCACAATGTGCGTATCAGAGGAGGCGTGTCACAGTGGGCGTGTCACAGGGGGCGTGCCATAGGGGGCGTGTCACAGGGGGCATGTACCAGTGGAGGTTAAACGGGGGCAGATCTGCAAAATGGCGTCTTGAAAATAGTGGATTAAAGATTAAATTCAAACATGAATCACTCCAAATACAACTTCAGAGGCTCAACGAGAAGAAAAGACTAGAACTTGGTTAAATCAGACCTGTTCTACAAAATCTACTTTTCAGAGCTTTAACCGTCACTACACTACGTCAGTCGACTTCATGACGTTTATCAAAGTCCCAGCTTTATTTGCTTAATCAGTCGGGCCACAGCCAACAAAAGTTTTCTCAAGGAGGAAACAAAAGCAGAGACGCTGGGGAGTAAAAGGTGAACTTGTCCTTACAAAACACCTGATAAACGCCACAGCGGAGTGACGCAGGACGCCGCGATGAGAGACCAAAGACGATGGAGCAGAGGAGAGGAGAAGAAGAGAGGAGGACTCGACATCTGAGGCAGCTTAGACGGCAGGAGGAGAGAAACTAAAATCACACTATTGGAGCAGATTTTGATTGGCAAACCCACAAACTGAACCGGATACCATTAGGGCTGAACGATCTCGGAAAAAACACAGATCAGATTCATGATTTATGTTTTTATAACAGGATTCTGTTCAAAGTTCACATTTTAAACGAGCCCAGACGAATTGATAAAAAGACGGAAATCTGAACTGACAAATTAAAACAAGAATCACATTTCAGAACATGTTTGGACACATCTAAAGTACAGGGTTTTTATGCAGAATAAGACCCAATGGAGACACGGGGAGGGCATCTGACACACACAGGGAGGGCATCTGACACACACAGGGAGGGCATCTGATGACACACGGGGAGGGCATCTGACGCACAGGGGGGCATCTGCATCTGACGACACACGGGGAGGGCATCTGACGACACACAGGGAGGGGGAGAGGGGCATCTGACGCACACGGGGAGGGCATCTGACGCATCTGACACACGGGGAGGGCATCTGACACACAGGGGGCATCTGACACACAGGGAGGGCATCTGACACACAGGGAGGGCATCTGACACACTGAGAGGGCATCTGACACACAAGGAGGCATCTGACACACACGGGGAGGGCATCTGACACACACGGGGAGGGGGAGGGCATCTGACACACACGGGGAGGGGGCATCTGACACACACAGAGAGGGGCGTCTGACACACACACTGACACAGAGGGGGTCTGACACACAGGGAGGGCAGAATAAAACAGGAGGATTTTGTTGTTGTTTTGTGGAGGAAATAATTATACTTGAAAAACTGCACCACTGATCTGAAGGTTGCCGGTTCGAATCCTGCTCTTGCCATAAGCATCAATGGTAGAGAAGTCAGATCCACCGACCCACAGGTTGGCGGTGTGACTCCAGCTCCCAGCAGCTGTCGTTGTGTCTTTGGGCAAGACACTTAACCCACCTCCCCCCAGTGTCTGAGTGGTTCCTTGACATAAAGCGCTTTGAGTGACTATATAAAAATGTGACCGTTAACCATTCGAGTGTGATTAATCTTGCAGACCTAAGAGGAAATGAGTTTTCCAAATGTTATTAGAATTAGGAACACGGGCAGAATGACAAACTGCAATGAAAGATACAGTTTAGAGGTCCTCGTTTTGTTTTTCTTCAAATGCACAAGCACAGTGCGATAGAATTATACAAAATAAGAGCTCATATATTTGGGAATATTACCCGCCATGTACGTGTGCAAAAAAACTATGAAAAAATGAACATCTCCCAACCCATGTCAGCCCAACATTTAGGTCACACACCATCAATTAAATATTCACAATTAGTGACATCACAACAGATCCCTGCACACATTCATATCGACAAACCCTGATAGTGTATTTAATTTTTTGGAGTTTTAGAAAACACATCATGTCTCTAATAAATTTTAGTTTTCAGATAATTATGAGAAGGAAAATCAAATCAAGTGTAAATTATTAAGAATTACTGAGACAAAGACGAAACAGCAGGGAAATCCGCCTTTTTCTTCCATTAATATTGCAGAGCAGGTTACCCATTTACCCACTCCTCCAGTGCGTGAGCAGCTTTATCAAATCAAGTGTCTGAATGAGTCATGCCAACGTGACGTAAACTGCAGATAAAAAGCTCCACAAAATAGATCTACCTTTTTATGAATCAAATTTGAAAACGACCACTCAGCCATTCACACACCAGTGCACGCCAACGAACCGACAAGAACCACCAAAAGAAGAACCGCCAAAACGAACCGCCAAAACGAACCGCCAACCTTCAGATCAGTGGACAAACATTCGACCGACTGGGCTTACTGATCTTAGTCGTATATAATCTGGCAACCCACAGTGAGGAGGTCATTCTGGTTTCTGCTTGGATAATTAGCTTGATGATTGTGATTACTTCATATATGAGGATACAGGTTGGTTATGTAATGTAATGTGATAATTATTACTATTATTACAGTTCTAATAAGATAAAGTCACTTATTTAAAGGTGCCGTATTACGCAACATGGATTCTTGTGAGCTTTTAGTCATGGTATAGTGTTACCTCATCACAAACATACTGGAGTTGTGGTTTGTTTCATTCACACATGTTTGAGTGACACTTTATTAGTCTGTAACATCTCCAAAGCTCAAAATGCTCTGTTCCCCCTTGTGATGTCATGAAGTGGTAGTTTTCAAGTTAACAGCTCCTTTTACCTTCAGTTCAGTAGAGATTTGTGAGGATTTACAGGGCTGAAATGACCCAAATGACTCTAGAAATGAAGGTGTGTGGAGTTTAAAAACACAGTGGAGCACTTCCTGTATTACCACATGATGACATCACAAGGTGGAACAGGATGTTTTCAGTTTGAGAGAAGAAATCAGCCTAAATATGCGGGTTTTCTGTGTTAAATGTGTGAATGAAACAAAATACACCTCCAGGTCTGTTTGTGACGAGGAAACGACATTAGAACAGATCAGAAAACGACGTAATAGGAGCCTTTTAACGATGATAAAGAACAGAATGATTATAGTTATAAAAATGAGCACACAGCTGACGTCGACGGCAGAGTGGATGACCTGGGCTGTGACTCATGCGTTTGGCTCGTTCACAGGGCTCATCTCTGAGTAAATATTGTTCCAAGTCCGACACTTTGCTGCTTGTAGATTGTATTCATAAACTATGGACCGGTGCCAGAGGAGCTCAGCAGAAGAGTAAAGCCATGACAAGGCAAAAACCTCTCACAGTGACTCATTACATTACAAACACAACCCAATTACGCCTTTCATTGTAACATATTTGGAAGATTGATATATCTATAGACGATAAACAATAACATAGAAACTTACGCCACTGACACAAAAACCCAAGAGCAGATTTAAACCACAATTCTAAATCTACAATATTGTTAAAAGTCATAAGCTGCAAGAAATAAACAGCTTTAGTTGTTAGTTTGCATCTATAATAAGTCAAACCAGTTATTAATTCAAACTTTTATGGCTTAAATCTCATCATAGAGCCAAAAAATAACCAAAAAAATTCCCAGTAGTGCAAAGAAAAAATAACACAATACTGACCTCAAAAATATTGTTCTATATATGAAACTGGAACAATAAGTTGATATAGTGATTATCCAGACAGGCCTAAACACAAATAAAATGAAAACTTCACCAGAGACACTTCTGTGTTTAAAAAGAGACATGTTTGAGTCTCAATGCTAATGCTAATGCTAATGCTAATATTGAGGCATGATAACTATTAAAACACCACAGACTGAAGTATTCTACATATAAAATAACTGGGTAGTCTGTTTTTATTTGAATTTTAACAGGTTGTTTATTTTATGTTTTTTAAATCTGAATAAAAGTGACTGTTAGCGTCGAGACACAGTAAGCTAGCTAGTGTGTTATTACTCGGTTTGGTGAGATAGTGCCTGTGGGAAATATTTAGTTTGACAGTTAAGTGGCAGTTTGTTGGAAAAAGATGTGAAAAGTACAAAAATACAGCGAGTAGCAGTGAGATCTAAAATGAAACACCTCGACCTTTGGAATCAATACAAAAAAATCCCAACCAAAACGCAGGAACGCTTTATGAGGAAGGAGGCATTTTTTGGCACTTCAGACCTTCACAAGGGCCAAAATGTGTCTAAAAAAAGTGAATTATTTATATTGGTCTAATCATAAATATAACACCTTTATTTTGTTAAATGAACATTACGGTTGCTAGATAAGTTATGGCATTACCTCTGTGTATGTCATGAAGGCCTGGGACGATCCTGAAATCTGATGTCACGATTATCACGGCCAAAATAATTGAGATTAACGATTATATCACGATAATTTTTGATGCTGACAGTTTAAAAATGTTCTGGATATGAATAATTACAAAAGTATTGTACTTTTTTAATAAGTGAAAACAACAGATCTAGAGGAGAACATCAGGGAAAAGGTTTTGGTTTTTTTTGCACTTTCTGGTGACACGACGGCGATTATGTTTGTTGGCGATTATCAGGATTGTATAAAAAGTGCCACGAACGATTATTGTTGACCCTTTTTATCACGATAAACGATAATATTGTTTATCGTCCCATCCTTAATGTCATGTGCTGCCCGTGTCTGACCAGGAAGTAAAAACCTTAAATATAATGTGATTAACTATAACTATGGCTGTTTAGGGGTCACGCCATTTATAGTGGTGTCCGAAAGTCCAGCAGGTGAAAAAGCAGTGCACTCAAAATTTCCCATAATGCACCTTCAAAAGTCACTACTCCCATCGATATAGACCACAATGCATTGCGAGAGTTGGAAAAACACCAGTGGACAGAGACTGGACACAACACGACTGAATGAAGCAGACAGAAGCTCTGGTTTATCTCAGCGTTGATCCTGTTTATGATTAAAACACTTTTAAATAAACTGTTATTGTGTAAAGTTGCTAGCATTAGCCGCTAACCTTAGCTAGAGCTGTCAACAGAGCGATATCCTGTCATGCATTTAAAACAATAAAGCTATTGTGTTCTGTTTTATAACTTCACTAATATCTAATCTAACAGAATGTTTTTCCGAGGGGTATTTTAATGGCATCTATTTCGAGGCCTTATTTTATTATCTGAGATTAGAAGTTCCTGATATATTTCTCTTTCTGTACTCCTGCCAGTGGTGGATGAAGTACACAATTTTGTTAAGTACAGATACAGAGGTAAAAAGTTGCTCAAGTATCACATGCAAAAATGTACTTAAGTAAAAGTACAAGTTTAAAAATGTACTTTAAGAGTAAAAAGTAAAAGTGCTGTTCATTTGTTAAAGTGTAGATGTTAAAGTGTTTGTTTGACAGTAACAATACGAATCAATTTCTTAATTTTTCTTTTGAATTTTGTGTATTTATTTTTGTTTTGCTCAAAGCTGAAGCTTGAACATGAAAACATTTGTGAATTGAGGGGTTATTTTCACCATGTTCGTGGAAAAATCTTGACTAAAAGTTTCAATTAAAAAATGTAGTGACATAAAAGTAAAAATGTATCCACTGTAAAATGTACTTAAGTAAAGTACAGGTACCTAAAAATATTACTTGCAGCACTTTACTACTTTTACTTCGTTACCTTCCACCAGTGATTCCTGCTACATCCAAGAGTCAACAGTAAAACTATCCAAAGCAGCGTGTGACCATCATGTTCCATATGTACGACTGATCCTCTGGGGTCATTAGTGCAGGTCCCATCGGCCTCAGTCGTCATCTGAGCGAATGACATCACAGGTTTAGTTTGTTTCCATCCCTCACAGTTTGGACGGCTCACTAGCGCTCTCCTCACAGTGGTCACGTGATATTACTGCGACGTGTCCGGTCAGTTGATTAAAATGGGTTTTGGCACTTCTGCCTCCTTCCTACTGGAGGAGGCAGAAGGACAGCGCCATCTGCAGTCAGACTTCTTCAGCGCTGTATCCCAGGTGTGTGAGATTAAAAAGCCCCATTGTCCCGGGATACTGTCCTGAAGAAGTTGGACTGCAGATGGCTCCACTGGCACCAAAAACCTTAAATGTGCCAGTGTCAGTCCTATTGGTCATTACAAAACCCGCTTATTTGCTTGACTATTTTTCCACTACAGCATTTCTCTAATTTTTTCAGAAAATTTACGGTCTGATATGGTCTGCGTATACCCGGTTCCAAGTAGAAACCAACCAAAAAGGTCCAGTAAATACCAACACCAAAAAATTTATGTTCATTTGGAGCAAACTTTCGGTTCCTTGCCTTTAAAATGGTAGCGTAAATGACCATCATCATCCTCACGGACATGAGTCATTTTACTAGTAAAACAGAAGCTGAAGAAACAGCGCCCAGAGTTCTGACATTTCTACTCAAAAACACATCTCCAGTGTGGGGCCTTCACTGTCTCAAAGTCAAAGTGAGTAATAATAAATCCACATCAGGTCACAGTTTGCAGTGTCCGTGTGAAGATGAAGCCAAACAGATAATATGAACCAAAGTCCTCCTCTTCCTCAGTCCTGGTAAAAGTGAAATTCACAAATAATAAAATGTGGTATAGTAAATATATCCAGTGTAAAGTGTGTGCATAAAGATGTGTCCAAACGTGTTTGTGTAAACATCAGCATCATCTGAAACGTCAGCTAACATCTTCACCATCGTCGCCAACGTCAACCAACATCAACCAACATCATCACCGTCGTCGCCAAAGACAACTAACATCATCACCATCGTTGCCAAAGACAACTAACATCACCATCGTCGCCAAAGACAACCAACATCATCACCATCGTCGCCAAAGACAACCAACATCATCACCATCGTCACCAACGGCAACTAACATCGCCACCAACGTCAGCCAACATCATCATCACCGCCAACATCTTCAATGCCACCAACATCACCATCATCGCCGCAAACATCCTCCTCATCCTCCTCCTTGCAGTAAAAGAGTAAAGTTCCTTATCAAACAAAGATCATGTGGTCCGTGGTTCGGAGAACACGCTGTGAAGAGTGAAACTTGACCCTGTGTGACTCCACGTGAGGATCAGCTCTGCTTCATGTGTTTTGAGTCAGAACTGGACGTCGTACAGCCTAGTACTACGTTTTACAAGATTAATGAACTGTCCAGGAACTACTAGCGAAAAGGAGGTATTGTTAAGGTATTGGTGTAAAAAAACCAAACAAAAAACAATCAAACGGTGCCCGGCCCTATGCAAGATGTCAATAAAAGTAAGTGAACAGTTCCAGTAGCTGAGCAGAGCAGTGAATCATTGACCACAGGTAAAAGCTTGAGGTCGACACAGCACAAGTCGGACATTAGCGGAGCTCCATTGATCTGGTTTTATGACCCGAGAAGCAGCGGACACAGAGACAATGCACTTCACCGCACAGGTCAACCAGAGGCCACAGGGGAGACGGAGACTGATGGAGCCGGTCACATCCTTCAGACGCAACTTTAAGAGTTTAAAGCTGTAAAATCAACATGGAGGAGGAGGATGTAACAAACAAATGGCATTCTGCACTTAAAGATGCACTCTACATCCTCTCTGGTGAAGGCGTCAGTACTGGCTTTTCTCCATGTACATCCATGTACAGTCTGTCATTCCTCTCTCTAGAATGTTCCACAGTATGGCATTAATGTTTGCAAGAATGCATTTTTTAAGAGTGTTTGCAATAGTATTTACCAGGGGTGGGACCAGAGACTGTATATATAAATAGACATAGCTAACCTGCTAGCTGCTGCATCCCAAAGAGGAACTAATCATGGGCGCGATTCCGGCTCCATCGACTCTGGCTCCAATTCACCTTCTATTGAAAAACTGTGTCTCTCTCTCTGCACCTGCTGCTGTCAGACTCATTTTGGTCTTAAATGTTCGTATTAACCCTCTACATGATCCTGGGCTTTTTATTTCACTATTGTGTCTGTAAATCATCATATGAACATTAATAACAGACAAATCAGGTCCTTCTTTCCCCGAGGTCGCTCCTGCTAGCGTTAGCAACAGGTTTGATTGACAGCGTTGGAACTACAGCTTCTCATGAAATGCAACTCATCCGCACTTAACCCTTTTTGTCAAATCCAAAACTAAACACATGGCAAAAAAAAATATTTTCCTCACATGCTCAATCTTGTGGCAGTTTTGTCTAGCGAGATCTTGTGACTTGAGATCTTGTACCATCCCTAACAAAAACATGTAATTGTAGAGCACATCTCCATGGACACAAAAACGACCACCACCGTCATCACCATTATTACCATAAATTGTACATAGTGAATTTAGTAGTTTTCAGGATAAGAAGATAGAAGAAGAGAAAAGTTACATACATATATGTATTAGACCTATTCTGAAATGGACTTGTCAGAGTTTTTAACCGTGTTCTAGTATTTCTTCTCATTTACCCTCTTGAAGTTGAAGGAGTGATTCATGTTTGAGTAATCTTTAATCTCTTATTTTCAAGACGCCAAAAAAACAAAAAAATCTGCTCCTTGGTAGTGTGAACTATCCATAGGGGGCGCAGAGAGCTGAGGTTTTTACGGCGACATCAGCTCCCATTGGACACCGCAGTTTTTCTAACACCAAACTCAGCGGACTTGTTTCTTATTACGCCGTTTTAGATGAATATTGTGATTTTTAAAACCTCCAGATTATAACATAATGATCCACGGTGTGTCACAGATTACAACTACAGTCACATAAGCACAACAGGTCTGATTTACTTTGTGAGGAACAGTATTCTAACATGTATCGAGTCAAAGTCAGTGTATGATAGCAGAAGCGTGGACAGTGTGGAGTCGTTGTCATGAAACAGCTGGTGCGGTTGGTGTTGGAGTTGAGTGGGGTCACTGCACAAAGCCTCCTCTGGATGTGGACATGAATGGTCCGTCAGTGGGTCACATACAGATGTCCATTGTGTCCTACAGTCAGAGGGCATCCCACTGTTTCCTCTCGCGGCCCAGAAAAACACATTTTTGTCATTTATTTCAACGACCAGAGATGAAAAATGAAACAAAATATATTGAAATTAAGAGCCAATAGTTTCCAGTTATGTCATTATGGTTGTTTTTTTTTTTTTTTTTTTTTTTTATTTTTTTACAGCCAAGCATCTGTCAGTATCAGCGGTGGAAGGTCATGAAGTACAAGTATTAAAGTACTATAATAATAAGAATACATACCTAAAAATACTACTCAAGTACATTTTACAGTGGAAACATCCTGACTCAAGTTTTCGAGCTCAAGCTTCGGCTTTGAGCAAAACTATAATAAACACACAAAATTCAGAAGAAAAAATGAAGGAACTGATTCGTAATGTTTCCGTTGAACAAAATGTGCTTCTTTTTTTTAATCAACATTACATCATGTAACAGTTTAACTCACTATATCAATTTGTCGTTCAGTAGATTTAAAGCTGGAGCAGTGTATTCTGGGGTTCAGTGTTTATCGAGAGTATTTTTCTTTGTGAAATTGGGGATATTTTTAATTGTTTAATTGTTATTTTTTGTAATATGATAAGATTTGAGCTGTAGAGGGTTGAATGAGTCACTTCTATGGCTCATCATTGGATCATTCTGGTAGTTTTTGTTGTAGCTCATGGTTTTTAATGACACTGTCGAATTAAAAGTGTTTTAATGGGATTATCTTACTGTGTTTTAATTGCATCAGTGGCATAAAATAGTTTTCAATATATTATCATTTATCGCACTATATCTCTATAGTAAGACATCAGGCTTCAAAACGTGCTGGTCCAGTGAGGTTCATCTGGTCGTCTGTTTATTTTAAAACATTATTTTTCCAGACCAAGGTTTAATTTATTTTCGAAACTAAAAATAAATCTAAATGTTTTCGTGACAGGCCATTTTTGCAACGCTCCGGCTAATCAAACCATTTAAAAACACACTGTAACTGGACTCCACGTCATTTAAGACCTACAAATATTAATGACCCAAGACTCATGAGAATCAAGTGACAAACGGCAACAACGCCAGCGGCCAGCCCCGTTCAGCACGCCGCCCTGATACGAGAGGTTCACACGGGCATTCTGGGAAGTGACCGACTCATTTTATACAGTTAAACCCTGAATGATGATGGTTGTCTGATGGTCTGGACAGAAGCTTGTTCAGTAGTTGATGTTACACTGGTCTGGGATCTGAGTTGGATCACAAGGGATTACACCAGTGTTTTTCAGCGTCGATACCAATTTATATATTTCCCCAAGAGGAAATGAGACATGAGACTGGGTCCACGAGAAGGACACAAGACGATATTTTTAAACATAATTCATAATTTAAAAAAAAGCTCTCATTCAGTTCATGAGTTTGGCCTCACTTTTTGTCTGTCATTTCTGTGGTTTCAAAATTTTTGCCATCGTTCTACCCCTGATTTTTGGAACTACAACAACTTAAAGAAATCTAACTTGCCAGACACTAAAAACAGTATTTCTTTTTTTTTTAAACAAAAATAAAATCAAACAGAACTGATCCAAAAGTGTTACGTAACTGTTATTAATCCATAAAGGAACCACACAACAGTTTTGTGTAAATAAAATTCAAACATTAGGAGATTTTCTGGGCCAATTACGACCAGTAAATAATTTCAATTTATATACTAAACTAGGATATCGACTGAACCGATATTTGGAAGCTGATATCCGATCCATAGACTGTATATATATAAATGGATGTAGCCAACCTGCTAGCTGCACTTTTCAATTCCTGAAGTCCTGTCTGTTGCATTCTATTTAGATTGCTACAGGTTGACATTAATCCATGTACGACAAAAAAAGAAAAGAATCAAAAATTTTTTCCTCAAAATGATCCATTAAGATTTAGATTATATTTTTTTTTATTATGGCAAATTTCTTCACCCTAAGTCTGAACCACAGACTGTATAAAGAAGTGGACTGAGTGAGTGTGACCCCAGTCAAATGAAGCTCATCGATGCTAGAGCAGTTACAGCGGCTAATTTAGAGCCAAGTTCCGTATTAGGATTCCACGAGTATCATAGCAACCAAAGAGCCAATCTGGAGTGAGGCTGTTGAAGGTAACGCCCATTCCCGCCCACACCACTGGTTTGGTAGGGGTCGGGCGCTTAGCAACGCTGTCAATCAAAACCTGTTGCTAACGCTAGCTGGAGTGAACTCGGGTGCCTGATTCATCTGTTATTAATGTTCATATGTTGATTTACAGACACAATCGTGAAATAAAAGCCCCAGATCATGTAGAGGGTTAATACGAACATTTAAGACCAAAATGACGAGTCTGACAGCAGCAGGTGCAGAGAGAGGGGACACAGTTTTTACATAGAAAGTGAATTGGAGCCAGAGTCGATGAAGCTGGAAGCGTGCTAATGATCACTTCGTATTTGGAACACGGCGGCTAGCAGGTTATAAATACAGTCTGAACTCACTGGGGCTTTTTAATAATTTCCACAGCCAACGCCTTAAGTTCATTATTAACATTTAGAGATAAAGTTTTCCTAACTGCACAGCTCGATCCTCAGCTGGATCGTTGTTGGCGTTTCCAGTTGTTTCAGTTGGTGTAATCCTGCCTGGTCTTCCCTCTACTCTGCATCGATCTGTTTTGTGTTGGCCTGTGAAACCGCAGGAGCCCGTGGAGTCTGCGGCAGGTCTACAGTTGCACAATCAGAGGCGTTTGAGCGGTGCCTGATACGGGGCTGTCCTGGGATTAGAGCAGAGCGAGAGGATAGAGCAGGGAGCAGGTTTAAACCAATTAGACAAACGCCGCGGCCTCTACACTGTGGAACACGACTTCATTTGAACAGTTACGGATAGTGGTTACTGGCCGATCTTGCGATTTTTTAATGATTAATCGAATAAAACAGAAACAACACTGCTCCGACTGGTTAGCCTCTGTCATGCTCTGAATGAGTGACAGCTGGAGACAACCAATCACAGTGAAGAAGCAGAACACTTAAACTACATATAAAAAAATCTTCTGTAAATGAGCAAAAAATCTGGTTCATTTTTATTGTCTTGACTTGACTGATTCTTTTGAGGTTTTACTCATGTTATAATGTTGTTGCATCCTCAAAAACAGACCTGGAATTGTGTTTGGAGATGTAGACAAAGCTCAAAACGCTCTGTCCCACCTTGTGATGTCATAGTGGTAGTGGTGGCAGTTTTCAAGTTAACAGCTCCTCTTACCTTTAGTTCAGAAGAGATACGTGGCAACTCCAGGACTGAAATGATCAAAATGATTCTAGAAATGAAGGTATATGGAGTTTAAAAACACAATGGAGCACTTCCTGTATTACCACATGATGACATCACAAGGTGGAACAGAGTGTTTTCAGTTTGAGAGAAGAACTCAGCCGAAATCTGCAGGGTTTGTGTGTTAAACATGTGAGAATGAAACAAAACACAACTCCAGGTCTGTGTGTGACGAGGAAACAACATTAGAACAGATCAGAAAACGGCCTAATACAAGCTCTTTAAATCATGACACATGGATCTATTTTTCTTTGAACTAGTGAAGAGATTTTTCCTTTTCTTTTGGAGTTAAAATAAATATGACTCATTATATGCTCTGAGTTGCAGTGTGCCGTTTTAGCGCTGGTTCATTTATAAAGGGTTTACATGAATAACTCTGCGGTGGAGTTATTGTGACGGTGCTGTAGTAGTTTAAGTTTACATACTGTCACTCTGATGTTTTCTGTAGTAATAATATATGACCCGTTGTCATGGTGACGGGTCTATCCCTGGCCTTTCATTCATCACTAAAGACAGGTACAAAAATATCCGAGCCTGTGTGTGTCAGCGCTCGTGCTCAAACTTGTTCAGAGCTGGACGTGGCCTAACAACAGGATGTTTTCTAGCTCAGAATGCAGGTTTAACAACCTCTTGAAAACTAGCTACAAGACAAAGAACAACACAGTAATAATAACGGGGTGCTAGCTTACGCCGCTAAAGCAAACGGATTTAAAAGAGCCCGTATTACGCTGTTTTTTTAAAATCTCTGTTCTAATGTTGTTTCCTCGTCACAAACAGACCTAGAATTGTGTTTTGTTTCATTCACGTGTTTAACACACAAACCCTGCAGATTTAAGCTGAGTTCTCTCAAACTGAAAACACTCTGTTCCACCTTGTGATGTCATCATGTGGTGATACAGGAAGTGCTCCACTGTGATTTTAAACTCCACACACCTTCACTAGAATCATTTGGATCATTTCCGCCTTGGAATTGCAAATCTCTACTGAACTAAAGGTAAAAAGAGCGGTTCACTTGAAAACTACCACTTCATGACATCACAAAGTGGAACAGAGCGTTTTGAGCTTTGGAGATGTGACAGACTAATAATAAAGTGTTACTCAAACATGTGTGAATGAAACAAAATGCTTTTTTTGCTTTTTTTAAAGGAGGTAACAGCATTAGAGCATGGTTTAAAGCTCGTTAGCATAGCATAGGAGAAAGCGCTGCATAAATTCCATGTTAAAATGTGACTTGGAGCTAGCTAAAAACTGTCAGCAGTGCCAACAGACAAAAATCTTATCAATCTACAGTCTTTGGGACTTTAAAAAGATCTCGTACTCTATTTTCCCATGATTTTGAGCAAAACTTGTCTTGCCCCAGTACAGATATACTGTTTAAGCAGCTCTTCAGGTCAAAATAAGTCCGCAGTGTACTGTCTGCAGTGAATTGAAAAGCATTTTATTGTGCGAGAATCAGAAAGTGCGTGTTAGCATGCTAGAGGCAGAGTTTTGAAAAGCACTTATAAACTCATTGAGGTGAATCATTAGGATGCTCTGAGTGAATAAGGTCAGTGAGGAGCAACTCTGAACCGCTGTAAACGGCGTAAAATGAACTTCTGCTGTCTGTCACGTTTCAGACAGTAAAAATGTGTCCGAGCGCCTTTAATAAAACACAGAAACGACACACGAGCTCGGACTCTTCACGTCTGCCTCCACACGTCCTGGAGAATAGGAGTGATTGTGGAGGAGCAGTGAGGTCAGACGCAGATGTGTGAAAGGAGCGACTGTGGTCCACTTATCTCAGAGTGTTTGTGCAGCAGCCTCCTCCTCCTCCTCCAGCAGAAGTTATGCCATAGACCCGGGGAGGTAGTACGAGTAGATCGCAGGACATTCCCCCCAAAAAATAGACGCCAGGTGCAACGAATGCGGCAAAACAAAATCAAGCTATCGGGTTATCTAGTTAGCTCCAATTTAATTCTATCTAAACTTAAAAAGTGTATGAAATGAGTGTGGGAGCTGGACCAAATAAGAAGCCAAAGACCTGCCACCTTCACACACAATGGCAGGAGGACTACTTTTTTTTTTCCCACAGTATCATATTCGAAGTGCGTTTGCCTCATCTGTTAGTGTCCTGTTGCTATTCTGAAGAAGGGAAATGTGGAGTGGCATTTTCAGACAGTTCACAAACGCTACGACACTAACTTCCCTCTGAAAAAGTGAGCACATGAGGATTATTCAGTCCAAATACTGTTCCCCACCCTGACTGAGGATCATCTGGACATGTGCTGAGGCTGGACATGAGCAGATTTTCTCCGGACCGTGGATCTCTGGCTGATTCCATTCAGTGTCATCACAGTGAGGTCGTATAAATACATTTAAAAAAATTAAAATTAAGTATGTTTCGGATTTTTATAGTAGGTCGTAGATCTTTTTGACTTGGTAATTTTATAAGTAGAGCCCACGCTGAAAAAGTGACGTCACCCACAGCGTCCGGCTCCAAATGAGCTCATCGAGGCTGATGCAGATGTACGGCTAATCTGGAGCTGAGTTCTACATTTGGAATTCCGACTGCGAGTATCATAGCAACCAAAGAGCCAATCAGGAGCGAGGCTGTTGAAGGTAACGCACCTTTCAGCAGGCACCGCTGGTTTAGCAGGGACAGCGTTGCTAAGCGCCCGCCGCTTAGCAACGCTGTCAATCAAACCTGTTGCTAACGCTAACAGGAGCGACATCGGGGAAAGAAGGACCTGATGTGTCTGTTATTAATGTTCATATGTTGATTTACAGAGACAATAGAGAAATAAAAAACCCCAGGATCATGTCGAGGGTTAATACGAACATTTAAGACCACATGAGTCTGACAGCAGCAGGGACAGAGACAGGGGACACAGTTTTTCAATAGAAAGTGAATTGGAGCCAGAGTCAATGAAGGGAAGTGCACCCATGATCACTTATTTGGAACGCGGCGGCCAGCAGGTTAGCTCTGTGCATTTATATAAACAGTCTGTGGGTTATGCAGATGACATGACAGGTGAGTAATAAGATTTTCTTCTGTAAAAGCTCCAAACACTAAAAACTAAAAAATGTGAAAGAGCTGCTACAGTTTAATAAGAAATATAAAAGTCTACAACAAATACTTAGTTTGTACCTGAAACTGCACAGGTCCAAACAGATCCTGGGCCTTTGCTCAGTTGCCTTTTCTTTTCAAACTGTTTTTTTCAGACAGAGGAATCAGCTCCGGACTCTGAAACTCTGTAGATTTAAATAATTTCAATAGAAATTTGAAAAAGTACATTTTAGATAATCAAACGTGTCACATCAGTCTGGTTCATTTGTTCTGTTTCGCTGTAAAAACCGGCTCAGATTGATGTTTTATGTGTTTTAACTGTAGGAAACATACTGTACTGAACATGGGGACATTTTATTGTGTTTTTTCTGCTAATGTTAAAGATGAACTGTTTGTCGTATAATGTCATTGTGATGAAATGTGTAACATGTGTTCACTTCCCAGGGACAAAGATGGACAGCAGCAGTAGCTAAATCTGGTACAAATCATCTTTTCTTTTGTAAGACTAATGAAATTGTACATGGTTCCTGTCAAATAAAGAAAGAAAGACTCTAAAAACAAGAACTCAAGTGAACAGCAGAAAACCAGTGAAGAGTGAGTGTGTCTGCAGTGACCCTCTGGTTTCACATTATCACTGATACACACTTTGAACCACTCCATAGTTTTATATAAATGGACATCGCTAACCCACTAGCCACCGCCGCCGCCGCGCTCCAAGCAGGAAGTGAGCAACACAGTATCTAAATTTGCATCATTTTTAAGTCATTCCTACTTTGAGTCATAAAACCTGTTCTCCTGACACATGTTTTCTGCTTTAATTTAAAAAACATAAAAACTGTAATTAGACAAACAAATAGGCCTGTCACCATAATCAAAGAAAGTCGTAATGATTTTTTTTTTTTTTCTTTGCAGAAGTGGGAGATTTTGGGGTCTTTTTGTTGCAATGAGCCGTGGAGGTGTGAATAAGTCTCTTTTATGGCTAATTATTGACACATTCTGCTGTTCATTTGTTGCTGCTCATGTCTTTTAATTAAACCATCTGTTTAAAATGGTTCAGTGGGATTATCTCGCATTATTTCAGTCTTAATCAGTGACATTAAGTAGTTTCAATATTATCGTTTGTCGTGATATTTCTGTGTAGTGATGTGTGTTATGGTGACAGACCGACATAATACACACACACCGACTGTGTCAAGTGATACAACATGTTAATTCTGAAACAAACTGCTTTTGGGTTTCGTTCTTAGTCACTTTTCTCACGAGTGTGTGTTCACATCTGGAAAGGTCACAGGTACAGACAGAACACAAAGCGGCTACATGTTGAACGGTTTTGAACTCGGGCAGTGACCACACGTCCCCATTAACCGGGGCAGTCCCAGCTCGGCCCGTCACGAGCATCACTATATCGGCTTGTCGTTCCACATATTAAAGCTTAAACTATATTTTTGAGGGTCAATATTTCTCAATTGGACAAGTTTTTTGCAAAAATGATGAAATTTGTGTGACTTGTGTGGCCAGTTACTTCTTCATTCTGTTACTTTTCTGCTGCAGCTCAGGCTTTTTAATGACACACTGTTTAAAAATGGTTTATTGGGATTATCTTGCTTTATTATTTTTGTGTCAGTGGCAAAAAATTGTTTCCATATTTTCGATTATCGTTATATGTATATCTTTGTAGCGATCATAGACTGTATAAAGAAGTGGACTAAGTGAGTGTGACGTCACCCACAGCGTTTGGCTCCAGTTAAATGAAGCTCATCAAGGCGAGAGCAGTTAAAGCGGGCGAATTTGGAGCCAAGTTTCATATTTGGAGAGTATCATAGCAACCAAAGAGCCAATCTGGAGTGAAGCTGTTGAAGGTAACGCCCCTTCCTGCCCGCACCGCTGGTTTAGCAGGGAGCGAGTGTTTAGGACTAGCTGTCAATCAAAGCTGTGCTAGCAGGAGCGACCTCGGGGAAAGAAGGTGCCTGATTTGTCTCTGCTTTATAAAAGTTCATATCTTCACTTACACACATGATAGTGAAATAAAAATCGCAGAATCATATAGAGCAGGTTAATACAAACATTGACCCACAAACCTGACAGCAGCAGTTACAGAGAGAGGGGCCACATTCTAAACCAGGTCCAAACCAGGTCTAAACCAGGTCCAAACCAGGTCCAAAACAGGTCCAAACCAGGTCTAAACCAGGTCCAAACCAGGTCCAAACCAGGTCTAAACCAATCTGATCCCCACCAACATTAAACAGTGGATATATTATGATTTGTTTAGCCAAAGTACAAAAAAATGTGCTTGAAAATGATGAACAGAGACACGTGAGACCTGAACATGTCATAAATGAACCAAGTGCATAACAAGTTTCCATTATCACCAACTTTTTTCTCATTTCATTATGACCAAACACCATTGATGGAAAAATACTGTGAAACTGTGTTTTAGCTACAGAACACTGAATACCTGAATTAAAATGTAACTGGTAACACTTCAATTGTAAAAGTGTAAAAACAGCTTCATGTGTTTGTTTCACTGTTAGTTCTGCATTTACTCCTCACTAATTGGAGAAAGGAAAAGTCTCACATCCACTTAGCCCTACACCTGTCACTGTAACACATTCTGAAGCACGAGATATCGCTACAGAGAAACACTGCGATAAACGATAAGACTGAAACTACTTCATGTCACTAATCAAGATTTAAATAAACAAGTAACGTTTTATTTATAAACAACT
Source organism: Periophthalmus modestus (assembly GCA_019594935.1). NCBI lineage: Eukaryota > Metazoa > Chordata > Actinopteri > Gobiiformes > Gobiidae > Periophthalmus > Periophthalmus modestus. The sequence continues at coordinate 1,595,451 of JAIEZT010001214.1, read as the reverse complement.
TTCACAGACAAGGAAGTCGCAAAGTGCTTCACAACAAGAAGTCAACTCTTAAAATAACACACAATTAGTACAGAGTCATGACGGTCACAGCAGCCCCTGAAGAACTACTGCACCTTAAAGCACTTCACCACAGATGAGCGTTTTGAGTCGGCTTTTGAAGGTGTCAACAGACTCCAGTGGACGCGAGGAGAGCGGGACCTCGTTCCAGAATCTAGGAGGAACAGCCTGAAGAGAGTCGTCTCCTCTGGTCCAAAAAAAGATGTGTGAGGAACCATCAGGAGGTTCTGATACAGAGACCTTAAAGAGCCAGAGGGACAGAGGGCCAGACCAGAGACCTCAAAGAACGAGAGGGCAGAGGACCGGACCAGAGACCTCAAAGAACGAGAGGGGCAGAGGGCCGGACCAGAGACCTCAAAGAACGAGAGGCAGAGGGCCAGACCAGAGACCTCAAAGAACGAGAGGGGCAGAGGGCTGATGTTGGAAGGAGCCTGACCAGGCAAAGCTCTGCAAGTCAGCACCAACATTTTAAAATCTGTATCTGCCAATGAAGAGCTTTGAGAATGGGGGAATCTGAGCCCTTCTACTGGTGCAAGTTAAGAGCTGAGGAGTTTTTGGACCAGCTGTAAACGAGACAGCTCCTTTTTGTTTAGACAAGAAAATAAACTAAAATAAAAGCAAGATAATCCCACTCAACAATTTTTAAAACAGACTGTTTCATTAAAAGACATGAGCTGCAACAAATACATAACAGAATGTACCAATAACAGTCCCCATGAAGGAGACTTATTCACACCTCCACAGCTCAAATCCTTATAGCCATAAACAGATTAATCACACCGCCACAGGTCAAATCGTATCGTATTACAGCAAAAATACCCCCAAATCTCCCACTTTTGCAAAGAAAAAGTGCTACGACAAATACTGTAAACCAAAATATATGCTTCATCTTTCAGACATAGAACAATAAGTCTATAAAGAGCTTAAAATGACACACATGCACTCACCAAGAGACCAGTTTCGTATTTTTTCCAGTACCACCACTACTCTAAATGTATATTCTAAGCACTATTCTCAGTAAATGCATGCAGTTACTTCCCAAAACTGCTAACCACCCAAACTAGAGTTGTCCCAGTTTTTGTGATTTTGAAGCCATCACGTCATCCAATCTGTCCAAACTCCACTTTGTGCGTAACACCGTGAGGAATGCCGGACATGCAGCAGAGCCAGTCCAACCAGAGGACAAACACGAACATCTCCTCTCTGCTGACAGCCTCCCTGACGTGCACTCACCGCCACGGCGTTCACAAGCCCTTTTACACAAGCACAAAGCCACGAAACACCTCAAAACAACCCAAATCCCCGGGAAACTCGCACCTGAGTCAGATGAGCAGCAGCAGAGGGGACCGTTAGTGACAGCTAGCTTCACTTAGCAACGCGAGCTAACCTAAACATGCAGGTTAATTCAGCACATGTCAGACTACAGACCGAAACCACACTCTGGAACAAACGAAAAACAACCATGGGATGAAAATAAAGCCACTGCGACGTGAAAGTATCAATAATAACACGATCTGTCCATTTTAAGCTGCGTTTTTTTGCGGTTAGCGGATAACGTTAGCTTCAAAACACAAACCCATCCGTGTGGTTTGCAGGGCTAGTTTTTGGCAAATGACATTTTAAAACGCGTTGAATTACAGTACTTAAAAGCGATTTAAAGCAGGATTGACAACCGTTTTTCTTACAGCATAATTGTGTTAAAGTGGATAAACTGAAACAAAAACAACCAAACGTGAATTACCTTATTGTCACCTGGGTCCATGTCATTCAGCGACTCCACGAATAAGCATTTGACCGCGATGTCAGGAGTTTTTCTGTGTAATTCTGTCATTTTTAGATGTTAATATTGTGTAAAGGGCGCTGAGGGATTGACGCCCTGGTGCCCTGCTGCCTTGTGAGGAGCCAGACCGCTATCTGTGCCGCTGTGAGGCTCCAGCTCCTCTGCACGATCCGCTCTGCACGATCCGCTGTCACTATGGAGAAATGGGAGTCACCTGGAACGGAGGCCGCCGAGGAGCAAACCACGCCAGCGCCAAGACGTCATTACGCGAATAATTAAACGTGCGCTACGTAATATTTATGGTACAGGGTCCGCGGCTATTGTGCTGCCTACATGAAGAACTTATTTTATATTTTATATTTTACAATTTATTTTATTTATTTTTAATTTAATTTAAAATGTAATTTAATGTAATGTAATATAATGTAATGTAATGTAATGTAATTTATTTAACTTTACTTTACTTTACTTTACTTTACTTTACTTTACTTTACTTTACTTTACTTTATTTCATTTCATTTTATTTTACTTTATTTTATTTCGTTTTATTTTATTTTATTTCATTTAATTCCATTTTATTTTTATTCATTTCATTTTATTTTAATTAATTTATTTATTTGTTCAGAATATTCTATGGTATGGCATTAAACATATTATCTTGCATTTATTTGCTCACTAGTGTATATTAGATCCGACAGTAACAAGTGTCTTCAGGGAGATAGGTAAATTTAATGCCATACTGTGGAATATTATAAGCAAAGCAATAGCATCCCCATGGAGACAAGCAGGCAGCAGACTCTTCCCAGAAAAAAATATACATAACGCAGCTTAATGTGCGTGGTTTTAGACCTGAGCCTTCAAAAATATCTGTCAGAGGTTAAGAATAAAGACATTTAGGAATGCGTAGCCCCTCCCCTCCCTCACGTGAACAAAACCACGTCAAAAGGATTTGTTCATTTATACCAATTATCATGTTGCACTGAGCTAAGAGCCACCGCAGCGTTTGTAATGAACTCACAGTACCTTGTTATGTGTATCTGGCATTTAACGCAAATCCTTAATTTACCAGTTTACCTCGTCTGATGGGTTTGTTATGTTCAACAAATCGATTGAAGCCCGACTTCCTGAGCTATTACAATGACTTCTTCTAAACCAAGCTGCACTCCATCCTAAACTTGGGTTCATGTTGGAAGATGAGCACTTCCAGCTCTGTCATAAAGTCCAGCTTCTGTCAGTTGAGGCTTGCTGCTAAAGTAAAGCTCTAACTTCAGCTGGTGGATTTTGAAAAAAAGCAATCCACACATTTGTGACATGGCATCTGATTATTTGAAATTATTTGTCTGTCGGGCTGGACCAGGGGCTTCCTGCAGCACATCAGGCACATTTCATAACGTGTCAATTCAAAATGTTATTGTGTTTAATGTGAGCTCTCTATGGGTCCAGTGTCTGCACTCTATTTACTTACTACTTTATTTTACTCTTACTGCAGCCCATACTCAACCCAGAGTAGAGGTCAGCTGACCAAAAAAACAGGCTCAAGACCAGAGTGACAGCCTTTTTTCTGTGGCAGCGCCCAGACTTTGGAACTACGCCCTCTGCCTGTCAGATCCTCTGTCTTTAAACACAGCTTAAGACTAGACTAAACCCACTTCTCCCTGGCATTTAACACCAACTAGACAGGATATCTAGGTGTTTTATTGTTCTTTTCCTATGCATCGTGTTACCTGTATGTGTTTCTTGATTGACTTTTACATGAAGCACTTTGGGCAGCTGATGTCGCGTTAAATGTGCTACATATAATAAACTTGAACTGAACCTCACAATTACAAAAACGGTGAATGTAAAACACTTTGGAAACATTCCCAAACCTTTAATTAAACATGTAATCTTGAGCATTTATGTTTTTTATTGAATTAAAAATGGACAAAAAACAAATAAAAACTGAGCTTTAATGCCCTTTGACCCCGTGTCTAGTCAGAGGCAGGTGTTCTATGAGTGCTTTGAGAGGGAATCTGTTTATTACCAACAGGGCCCAACAGTATTAATACATGAACGGTTACGTGTACCAACTTATACACATATCTTTAAACATTAGAAGCATTCGTGTGCTGCACAGAACTGGATCGGGCCAATCGGGGACATTAACATGAAAAAAAAATAAGTGGCGTGCTACTTCCTCTCGTAGCGACAAAACTCCGAACACGTTGAGGTTCGCACGTCTTCAGTCATGTCTTAATCTCAACCTGTGCACCTTTTCTGAGAGGGGGGGTAACTTGAAGGAAGCGCTTTGTATCCGATTGTATTCAAACACAGGGCAGCGACCCTTGCTGGGCTCCTGGTTGTGTTTTTGTTTTATTCCCGTGTGTTAC
>JAIEZT010001214.1:1540959-1591145 GCA_019594935.1 Periophthalmus modestus | reverse complement strand
ACACACGGGGAGGGAATCTGACACACAGAGAGGGATCTGCACCGGGGGGGCATCTGACAACCAGGAGGGCATCTGACAAACAAGGGAGGGCATGCTGACACACGTGGCGGCCATTCTGACACACAAAAGGGAGGGCATCTGACAAACGGGGAGGGCATGACACACGGGAGGGCATCTGACACACGGGAGGGGCATCTGCACACACGCCCGGGGAGGGCATCTGACACACAGGGAGGGCATCTGACACACACGGGGAGGGCATCTGGACACACACGGGGAGGGCATCTGACACACACGGGGAGGGCATCTGACACACACACGGGGAGGGCATCTGACACACGGGGAGGGCATCTGACACACACGGGGAGGGCATCTGACACACGGGGAGGGCATCTGACACACGGGGAGGGCATCTGACACACGGGGAGGGCACACACGGGGGAGGGCATCTGACACACGGGGAGGGCATCTGACACACGGGGAGGGCATCTGACACACGGGGAGGGCATCTGACACACGGGGAGGGCATCTGACACACGGGGAGGGCAGAATAAAACAGGAGGATTTTGTTGTTTGTGGAGGAAATAATTATACTTGAAAAACTGCACCACTGATCTGAAGGTTGCCGGTTCGAATCCTGCTCTTGTCATAAGCATCAATGGTAAAGTCAGATCCACCGACCCACAGGTTGGCGGTGTGACTCCAGCTCCCAGCAGCTGTCGTTGTGTCTTTGGGCAAGATACTTAACCCACTTCCCCCCAGTGTCTGAGTGGTTCCTTGACATAAAGCGCTTTGAGTGACTATATAAAAATGTGACCGTTAACCATTCGAGTGTGATTAATCTTGCAGACCTAAGAGGAAATGAGTTTTTCCAAATGTTATTAGAATTAGGAACACGGGCAGAATGACAAACTGCAATGAAAGATACAGTTTAGAGGTCCTTGTTTTGTTTTTCTTCAAATAGAATTATACAAAATACGAGCTCATATATTTGGGAATATCACCCGCCATGTACGTGTGCAAAAAAACTATGAAAAAATGAACATCTCCCAACCCATGTCAGCCCAACATTTAGGTCACACACCATCAATTAAATATTCACAATTAGTGACATCACAACAGATCCCTGCACACATTCATATCGACAACCCTGATAGTGTATTTAATTTTTTGGAGTTTTAGAAAACACATCATGTCTCTAATAAATTTTAGTTTTCAGATAATTATGAGAAGGAAAATCAAATCAAATGTAAATTATTAACAATTACTGAGACAAAGACGAAACAGCAGGGAAATCCGCCTTTTTCTTCCATTAATATTGCAGAGCAGGTTACCCATTTACCCACTCCTCCAGTGCGTGAGCAGCTTTATCAAATCAAGTGTCTGAATGAGTCATGCCAACGTGACGTAAACTGCAGATAAAAAGCTCCACAAATAGATCTACCTTTTTTATGAATCAAATTGAAAACGACCACTCAGCCATTCACCCACCAGTGCACGCCAAAACGAACCGCCAAAGAACCACCAAAACGAACCACCAAAGAACCGCCAAAACGAACCGCCAAAAAAACGCCAAAACGAACCGCCAAAACGAACCGCCAACCTTCAGATCAGTGGACAAACATTCGACCGACTGGGCTTACTGATCTTAGTCGTATATAATCTGGCAACCCACAGTGAGGAGGTCATTCTGGTTTCTGCTTGGATAATTAGCTTGATGATTGTGATTACTTCATATATGAGGATACAGGTTGGTTATGTAATGTAATGTGATAATTATTACTATTATTACAGTTCTAATAAGATAAAGTCACTTATTTAAAGGTGCCGTATTACGCAACATGGATTCTTGTGAGCTTTTAGTCATGGTATAGTGTTACCTCATCACAAACATACTGGAGTTGTGGTTTGTTTCATTCACACGTTTGAGTAACACTTTTTTATTAGTCTGTTACATCTCCAAAGCTCAAAATGCTCTGTTCCCCCTTGTGATGTCATCAAGTGGTAGTTTTCAAGTTAACAGCTCCTTTTACCTTTAGTTCAGTAGAGATTTGTGAGGATTTCCAGGGCTGAAATGACCCAAATGACTCTAGAAATGAAGGTGTGTGGAGTTTAAAAACACAGTGGAGCACTTCCTGTATTACCACATGATGACATCACAAGGTGGAACAGGATGTTTTCAGTTTGAGAGAAGAAATCAGCCTAAATATGCGGGTTTTCTGTGTTAAATGTGTGAATGAAACAAAATACACCTCCAGGTCTGTTTGTGACGAGGAAAAACGACATTAGAACAGATCAGAAAACGACGTAATAGGAGCCTTTTAACGATGATAAAGAACAGAATGATTATAGTTATAAAAAATGAGCACACAGCTGACGTCGACGGCAGAGTGGATGACCTGGGCTGTGACTCATGCGTTTGGCTCATTCACAGGGGCTCATCTCTGAGTAAATATTGTTCCAAGTCCGACACTTTGCTGCTTGTAGATTGTATTCATAAACTATGGACCGGTGCCAGAGGAGCTCAGCAGAAGAGTAAAGCCATGACAAGGCAAAAACCTCTCACAGTGACTCATTACATTACAAACACAACCCAATTACGCCTTTCATTGTAACATATTTGGAAGTTTGATATATATCTATAGACGATAAACAATAACATAGAAAAAAAACTACGCCACTGACACAAAAACCCAAGAGCAGATTTAAACCACAATTCTAAATCTACAATATTGTTAAAAGTCATAAGCTGCAAGAAATAAACAGCTTTAGTTGTTAGTTTGCATCTATAATAAGTCAAACCAGTTATTAATTCAAACTTTTATGGCTTAAATCTCATCATAGAGCCAAAAAATAACCCAAAAAAAATTCCCAGTAGTGCAAAGAAAAAATAACACAATACTGACCTCAAAAATATTGTTCTATATATGAAACTGGAACAATAAGTTGATATAGTGATTATCCAGACAGGCCTAAACACAAATAAAATGAAAACTTCACCAGAGACACTTCTGTGTTTAAAAGAGACATGTTTGAGTCTCAATGCTAATGCTAATGCTAATGCTAATATTGAGGCATGATAACTATTAAAACACCACAAACTGAAGTATTTACATATAAAATAACTGGGTAGTCTGTTTTATTTTGAATTTTAACAGGTTGTTTTATTTTATGTTTTTTTAAATCTGAATAAAAGTGACTGTTAGCGTCGAGACACAGTAAGCTAGCTAGTGTGTTATTACTCGGTTTGGTGAGATAGTGCCTGTGGGAAATATTTAGTTTGACAGTTAAGTGGCAGTTTGTTGGAAAAAAAGATGTGAAAAGTACAAAATACAGCGAGTAGCAGTGAGATCTAAAATGAAACACCTCGACCTTTGGAATCAATGCAAAAAAATCCCAACCAAAACGCAGGAACGCTTTATGAGGAAGGAGGCATTTTTCTGGCACTTCAGACCTTCACAAGGGCCAAAATGTGTCTAAAAAAAGTGCATTATTTGTATTGGTCTAATCATAAATATAACACCTTTATTTTGTTAAATGAACATTACGGTTGCTAGATAAGTTATGGCATTACCTCCATGTATGTCATGAATGCCTGAAGATCCTGAAATCCGATGTCACGATTATCACGGCCAAAATAATTGAGATTAACGATTATATCACAATATTTTTTGATGCTGACAGTTTAAAAATGTTCTGGATATGAATAATTACAAAAGTATTGTACTTTTTTAATAAGTGAAAACAACAGATCTAGAGGAGAACATCAGGGAAAAGGTTTTGGGGTTTTTTGCACTTTCTGGTGACACGACGGCGATTATGTTTGTTGGCGATTATCAGGATTGTATAAAAAAGTGCCACGAACGATTATTGTCGACCCTTTTTATCACGATAAACGATAATATTGTTTATCGTCCCATCCTTAATGACATGTGCTGCCCGTGTCTGACCAGGAAGTAAAAACCTTAAATATAATGTGATTAACTATAACTATGGCTGTTTAGGGGTCACGCCATTTATAGTGGTGTCCGAAAGTCCAGCAGGTGAAAAAGCAGTGCACTCAAAATTTCCCATAATGCACCTTCAAAAGTCACTACTCCCGTCGATATAGACCACAATGCATTGCGAGAGTTGGAAAAACACCAGTGGACAGAGACTGGACACAACACGACTGAATGAAGCAGACAGACGCTCTGGTTTATCTCAGCGTTGATCCTGTTTATGATTAAAACACTTTTAAATAAACTGTTATTGTGTAAAGTTGCTAGCATTAGCCGTTAACCTTAGCTAGAGCTGTCAACAGAGCGATATCCTGTCATGCATTTAAAACAATAAAGCTATTGTGTTCTGTTTTATAACTTCACTAATATCTAATCTAACAGAATGTTTTTCCGAGGGGTATTTTAATGGCATCTATTTCGAGGCCTTATTTTATTATCTGAGATTAGAAGTTCCTGATATATTTTTCTTTCTGTACTCCTGCCAGTGGTGGATGAAGTACACAATTTTGTTAAGTACAGATACAGAGGTAAAAAGTTGCTCAAGTATCACATGCAAAAATGTACTTAAGTAAAAGTACAAGTTTAAAAATGTACTTTAAGAGTAAAAAGTAAAAGTGCTGTTGATTTTGTTAAAATGTAGATGTTAAAGTGTAGTGCAAATGTAGATATATTGATAAAAAAAACTATACATACATTTGTTTGACAGTAACAATACAAATCAATTTCTTAATTTTTCTTTTGAATTGTGTGTATTTTTTTTTTTGTTTTGCTCAACGCCGAAGCTTCAACATGAAAACATTTGTGAATTGAGGGGTTATTTTCACCGAGTTCGTGGAAAGATCTAGACTAAAAGTTTCAATTCAAAAATGTAGTTGAGTAGAAAGTACAGATACTGCTTTCAAATGTAGTGACATAAAAGTAAAAATGTATCCACTGTAAAATGTACTTAAGTAAAGTACAGGTACCTAAAAATATTACTTGCAGCACTTTACTACTTTTACTTCGTTACCTTCCACCAATGATTCCTGCTACATCCAAGAGTCAACAGTAAAACTATCCAAAGCAGCGTGTGACCATCATGTTCCATATGTACGACTGATCCTCTGGGTCATTAGTGCAGGTCCCATCGGCCTCAGTCGTCATCTGAGCGAATCACATCACAGGTTTAGTTTGTTTCCATCCCTCACAGTTTGGACGGCTCACTAGCGCTCTTCCTCACAGTGGTCACGTGATATTACTGCGACGTGTCCGGTCAGTTGATTAAAATGGGTTTTGGCACTTCTGCCTCCTTCCTACCGGAGGAGGCAGAAGGACAGCGCCATCTGCAGTCAGACTTCTTCAGCGCTGTATCCCAGGTGTGTGAGAGTAAAAAGGCCCCATTGTCCCGGGATACTGTCCTGAAGAAGTTGGACTGCAGATGGCTCCACTGGCACCAAAAACCTTAAATGTGCCAGTGTCAGTCCTATTGGTCATTGCAAAACCCGCTTATTTGCTTGACTATTTTTCCACTACAGCATTTCTCTAATTTTTTCAGAAAATTTACGGTCTGATATGGTCTGCGTATACCCGTTTCCAAGTAGAAACCAACCAAAAAGGTCCAGTAAATACCAACACCAAAAAATGTATGTTCATTTGGAGCAAACTTTCGGTTCCTTGCCTTTAAAATGGTAGCGTAAATGACCATCATCATCCTCACGGACATGAGTCCAAACAGAGCGCAGCGTTTCATTTTACTAGTAAAACAGAAGCTGAAGAAACAGCGCTCAGAGTTCTGACATTTCTACTCAAAAACACATCATCTCCAGTGTGGGGCCTTCACTGTCTCAAAGTAAAAGTGCGTAATAATAAATCCACATCAGGTCACAGTTTGCAGTGTCCGTGTGAATATGAAGCCAAACAGATAATATGAACCGAAGTCCTCCTCTTCCTCAGTCCTGGTAAAAGTGAAATTCACAAATAATAAAATGTGGTATAGTAAACAACTAACATCATCATCGTCGCCAAAGACAACTAACATCATCATCGTCGCCAAAGACAACTAACATCATCATCGTCGCCAAAGACAACGAACATCACCATCATCGCCAAAGACAACTAACATCATCATCGTCGCCAAAGACAACGAACATCACCATCATCGCCAAAGACAACTAACATCATCACCATCGTCACCAACATCAACCAACATCATCACTGTTGTCGCCAAAGACAACTAACATCACCATCGTCGCCAACGTCAACCAACATCATCACCGTCGTCGCCAAAGACAACTAACATCATCACCATCGTTGCCAAAGACAACTAACATCATCACCATCGTCGCCAAAGACAACTAACATCACCATCGTCGCCAAAGACAACTAACATCACCATCGTCGCCAAAGACAACTAACATCACCATCGTCGCCAAAGACAACTAACATCACCATCGTCGCCAAAGACAACTAACATCACCATCGTCGCCAAAGACAACTAACATCACCATCGTCGCCAAAGACAACTAACATCACCATCGTCGCCAAAGACAACTAACATCATCACCATCGTCGCCAAAGACAACTAACATCACCATCGTCGCCAAAGACAACCAACATCATCACCATCGTCACCAACGGCAACTAACATCGCCACCAACGTCAGCCAACATCATCATCGCCGCCAACATCTTCAATGCCACCAACATCACCATCATCGCCGCAAACATCCTCCTCATCCTCCTCCGCGCAGTAAAAGAGTAAAGTTACTTATCAAACAAAGATCATGTGGTCCGTGGTTCGGAGAACACGCTGTGAAGAGTGAAACTTGACCCTGTGTGACTCCACGTGAGGATCAGCTCTGCTTCATGTGTTTTGAGTTAGAACTGGACGTCGTACAGCCTAGTACTACGTTTTACAAGATTAATGAACTGTCCAGGAACTACTAGCAAAAAGCAGGTAAAAAAACAAACAAAAAACAATCAAACGGTGCCTGGCCCTATGCAAGATGTCAATAAAAGTAAGTGAACAGTTCCAGTAGCTGAGCAGAGCAGTGAATCATTGACCACAGGTAAAAGCTTGAGGTCGACACAGCACAAGTCGGACATTAGCGGAGCTCCATTGATCTGGTTTTATGACCCGAGAAGCAGCGGACACAGAGACAATGCACTTCACCGCACAGGTCAACCAGAGGCCACAGGGGAGACGGAGACTGATGGAGCCGGTCACATCCTTCAGACGCAACTTTAAGAGTTTAAAGCTGTAAAATCAACATGGAGGAGGAGGATGTAACAAACAAATGGCATTCTGCACTTAAAGATGCACTCTACATCCTCTCTGGTGAAGGCGTCAGCACTGGCTTTTCTCCATGTACATCCATGTACAATCTGTCATTCCCCTCTCTAGAATGTTCCACAGTATGGCATTAATGTTTGCAAGAATGCATTTTTTAAGAGTGTTTGCAATAGTATTTACCAGGGGTGGGACCAGAGACCATATATATAAATAGACATAGCTAACCTGCTAGCTGCTGCATTCCAAAGAGGAACTAATCATGGGTGCGATTCCGGCTCCATCGACTCTGGCTCCAATTCACCTTCTATTGAAAAACTGTGTCCCCTCTCTCTGCACCTGCTGCTGTCAGACTCATTTTGGTCTTAAATGTTCGCATTAACCCTCTACATGATCCTGGGCTTTTTATTTCACTATTGTGTCTGTAAATCAAGATATGAATATTAATAACAGACAAATCAGGCGCCTTCTTTCCCCGAGGTCGCTCCTACTAGCGTTAGCAACAGGTTTGATTGACAGCGTTGGAACTACAGCTTCTCATGAAATGCAGCTCATCAGCACTTAACCCTTTTTGTCAAATCCAAAACTAAACACATGGCAAAAAAAAAAAAAATTCCTCACATGCTCAATCTTGTGGCAGCTTTGTCTAGCGAGATCTTGTGACTTGAGATCTTGTACCATCCCTAACAAAAACATGTAATTGTAGAGCACATCTCCATAGACACAAAAACGACCACCGTCATCACCATTATCACCATAAAATGTACATAGTGAATTTAGTAGTTTTCAGTATAAGAAGATGGAAGAAGAGAAAAGTTACATACATATACCTTAAATTAGACCTATTCTGAAATGGACTTTTCAGAGCTTTAAACCGTGTTCTAGTCGTTTCTTCTCATTTACCCTCTTGAAGTTGAAGGAGTGATTCATGTTTGAGTAATCTTTAATCTCTTATTTTCAAGACGCCATTTTGTTGATCACCCCCCGTTCAACCTTCACGATACACACCTCCTGCGACGTCGACACTTCATTCTCCCGTTTTATTTTGTGATACTCGTAGGATTCGGCAGCGTCGCCATTTTGGTACAAATGCAAAAAAACAAAAAAATCAGCTCCTTGGTAGTGTGAACTATCCATAGGGGGCGCCGAGAGCTGAGGTTTTACGGCGACATCAGCTCCCATTGGACACCGCAGTTTTCTAACACCAAACTCAGCGGACTAGTCTCTTTTATTACGCCGTTTTAGATGAATATTGTGATTTTAAAAAGTCCAGATTATAACATAATGATCCACAGGTGTCACAGATTATAACTACAGTCACATTAGCACAACAGGTCTGATTTACTTTGTGAGGAACAGTATTCTAACATGTATCGAGTCAAAGTCAGTGTATGATAGCAGAAGCGTGGACAGTGTGGAGTCGTTGTCATGAAACAGCTGGTGCGGTTGGTGTTGGAGTTGAGTGGGGTCACTGCACAAAGCCTCCTCTGGATGTGGACATGAATGGTCCGTCAGTGGGTCACATACAGATGTCCATTGTGTCCTACAGTCAGAGGGCATCCCACTGTTTCCTCTCGCAGCCCAGAAAAACAGATTTTTGTCATTTATTTCCACGACCAGAGATGAAAAATGAAACAAAATATATAGAAATTAAGAGCCAATAGTTTACAGTTATGTCATTATGGTTGTTTTTTTTGGGTTTTTTTTATTCTGAGGTTTACAGCCAAGCATCTGTCAGTATCAGCGGTGGAAGGTCATGAAGTATTAAAGTACTATAATAATAAGAATACATACCTATAAATACTACTCAAGTACATTTTATAGTAGTTACTTTTTACTTTAACTTCACTACAATTGAGAGCAGTATTTGTACTTTCTACTCCACTGCTTGTTTGAACTGGACTGAAAAGTAAAAAGTACTTTTCATCTGATTTGAGGGGTTATTTTTACCATGTTCGTGGAAACATTCTGACTCAAGTTTTCGAGTTCAAGCTTCGGCTTTGAGCAAAACTATAATAAACACAAAATTCAGAAGAAAAATGAAGAAATTGAGTCGTAATGTTTCCGTTGAACAAAATGTGCTTCTTTTTTTAATCAGCATTACTACATGTAACAGTTTAATCACTATATCAAGTTGTCTTTCAGTAGATTAAAGCTGGAGCAGTATATTCTGGGGTTCAGTGTTTATCGAGGGTATTTTTCTTTGTGAAATTGGGGATATTTTTAATTGTTTAATTGTTATTTTTTGTAATATGATAAGATTTGAGCTGTAGAGGGTTGAATGAGTCACTTCTATGGCTCATCATTGGATCATTCTGGTAGTTTTAGTTGTAGCTCATGGTTTTTAATGACACTGTCTATTTAAAAGTGTTTTAATGGGATTATCTTACTGTGTTTTAATTGCATCAGGGGCATAAAATAGTTTCAATATTATCGTTTATCGCAATATATCTCTATAGTAAGACATCAGGCTTCAAAACGTGCTGGTCCAGTGAGGTTCATCTGGTCGTCTGGTTTATTTTAAAACATTATTTTTCCAGACCAAGGTTTAATTTATTTTCAAAACTAAAAATAAATCTAAATGTTTTCGTGACAGGCCATTTTTGCAACGCTCCGGCTAATCAAACCATTTAAAAACACACTGTAACTGGACTCCACGTCATTTAAGACCTACAAATATTAATGACCCAAGACTCATGAGAATCAAGTGACAAACGGCAACGACGCCAGCGGCCAGCCCCGTTCAGCACGCCGCCCCGATACGAGAGGTTCACACGGCATTCTGGGAAGTGACCGACTCATTTTATACAGTTAAAACCTGAATGATGATGTTTGTCTGATGGACTGGACAGAAGCATGTTCAGTAGTTGACGTTACACTGGTCTGGGATCTGAGTTGGATCACACGGGATTACGCCAGTGTTTTCAGCTTCGATACCGATTTTATATTTCCACAAGAGGAAATGAGACATGAGACTGGGTCCACGAGATGGAGACAAGACGATATTTTAAACATAATTCATAATTTAAAAAAAAGATCTCATTCAGTTCATGAGTTTGTCCTCCCTTTTTGTCTGTCATTTCTGTGATTTCAAATTTTTGCCATCGTTCTACGCCTGATTTTTGGAACTACAACAACTTCAAGAAATCTAACGTGCCAGACACTGAAAACAGTATTTCTTTTTTTTAAACAAAAATAAAATCAAACAGAACTGATCCAAAAGTGTTACGTAACTGTTATTAATCCATAAAGGAACCACACAACAGTTTTGTGTAAATAAAAATTCAAACATTAGGAGATTTTCTGGGTCAATTACAACCAGTAAATAATCTCAATTTATATACTAAATTAGGATATCGACTGAACCGATATTTGGAAGCTGATATCCGATCCATAGACTGTATATATATATAAATGAACGTAGCTAACCTGCTGGCTGCACTTTTCAATTCCTGAAGTCCTGTCTGTTGCATTCTATTTAGATTGCTGCAGGTTGACATTAATCCATGTACGACAAAAAAGAAAAGAATCAACAATTTTTCCTCAAAATGATCCATTAAGATTTAGATTTTTTTTTTTTTATTATGTCAAATTTCTTCACCCTAAGTCTGAACCACAGACTGTATAAAGAAGTGGACTGAGTGAGTGTGACGTCACCCACAGCGTTCGGCCCCAGTCAAATGAAGCTCATCGATGCTAATTTAGAGCCAAGTTCCATATTAGGATTCCGCGAGTATCATAGCAACCAAAGAGCCAATCTGGAGTGAGGCTGTTGAAGGCCCATTCCCGCCCACACCACTGGTTTGGTAGGGCTCGGGCGCTTAGCAACGCTGTCAATCAAACCTGTTGCTAACGCTAGCAGGAGTGAACTCGGGTGCCTGATTCATCTGTTATTAATGATCTTGATTTACAGACACAATCGTGAAATAAAAGCTCCAGGATCATGTAGAGGGTTAATACGAACATTTAAGACCAAAATGACGAGTCTGACAGCAGCAGGTACAGAGAGGAGGGGACACAGCTTTACATAGAAAGTGAATTGGAGCCAGAGCCGATGAAGCTGGAAGCGTGCTCATGATCACTTCGTATTTGGACACGGCGGATAGCAGGTTATAAATACAGTCTGAACTCACTGGGGCTTTTTAATAATTTCCACAGCCAACGCCTTAAGTTCATTATTAACATTTAGAGATAAAGTTTTCCTAACTGCACAGCTCGGCCGCTGCCTCCTCAGCTGGATCGTTGTTGGCGTTTCCAGTTGTTTCAGTTGGTGTAATCCTGCCTGGTCTTCCCTCTACTCTGCATCGATCTGTTTTGTGTTGGCCTGTGAAACCGCAGGAGCCCGTGGAGTCTGCGGCGGGTCTACAGTTGCACAATCAGAGGCGTTTGAGCGGTGCCTGATACGGGGCTGTCCTGGGATTAGGGCAGAGCGAGAGGATAGAGCAGGGAGCAGGTTTAAACCAATTAGACAAACGCCGCGGCCTCTACACTGTGGAACACGACTTCATTTGAACAGTTACGGATAGTGGTTACTGGCCGATCTTGCGATTTTTTAATGATTAATCGAATAAAACAGAAACAACACTGCTCCGACTGGTTAGCCTCTGTCATGCTCTGAATGAGTGACAGCTGGAGACAACCAATCACAGTGAAGAAGCAGAACACTTAAACTACATATAAAAAAATCTTCTGTAAATGAGCAAAAAATCTGGTTCATTTTTATTGTCTTGACTTGACTGATTCTTTTGAGGTTTTACTCATGTTATAATGTTGTTGCATCCTCAAAAACAGACCTGGAATTGTGTTTGGAGATGTAGACAAAGCTCAAAACGCTCTGTTCCACCTTGTGATGTCATAGTGGTAGTGGGTGGCAGTTTTCAAGTTAACAGCTCCTCTTACCTTTAGTTCAGAAGAGATACGTGGCAACTCCAGGACTGAAATGATCAAAATGATTCTAGAAATGAAGGTATATGGAGTTTAAAAACACAAATGGAGCACTTCCCTGTATTACCACATGATGACATCACAAGGTGGAACAGAGTGTTTTCAGTTTGAGAGAAGAACTCAGCCGAAATCTGCAGGGTTTGTGTGTTAAACATGTGAGAATGAAACAAAACACAACTCCAGGTCTGTGTGTGACGAGGAAACAACATTAGAACAGATCAGAAAACGGCCTAATACAAAGCTCTTTAAATCATGACACATGGATCTATTTTTCTTTGAACTAGTGAAGAGATTTTTCCTTTTCTTTTGGAGTTAAAATAAATATGACTCATTATATGCTCTGAGTTGCAGTGTGCCGTTTTAGCGCTGGTTCATTTATAAAGGGTTTACATGAATAACTCTGCGGTGGAGTTATTGTGATGGTGCTGTAGTAGTTTAAGTTTACATACTGTCACTCTGATGTTTTCTGTAGTAATAATATATGACCCGTTGTCATGGTGACGGGTCTATCCCTGGCCTTTCATTCATCACTAAAGACAGGTACAAAAAATATCCGAGCCTGTGTGTGTCAGCGCTCGTGCTCAAACTGTTCAGAGCTGGACGTGGCCTAACAACAGGATGTTTTCTAGCTCAGAATGCAGGTTTAACAACCTCTTGAAAAAACTAGCTACAAGACAAAGAACAACACAGTAATAATAACGGGGTGCTAGCTTACGCCGCTAAAGCAAACGGATTTAAAAGAGCCCGTATTACGCTGTTTTTTAAAATCTCTGTTCTAATGTTGTTTCCTCGTCACAAACAGACCTAGAATTGTGTTTTGTTTCATTCACGTGTTTAACACACAAACCCTGCAGATTTAAGCTGAGTTCTCTCAAACTGAAAACACTCTGTTCCACCTTGTGATGTCATCATGTGGTGATACAGGAAGTGCTCCACTGTGATTTTAAACTCCACACACCTTCACTAGAATCATTTGGATCATTTCGCCTGGGAATTGCAAATCTCTACTGAACTAAAGGTAAAAAAAGAGCGGTTCACTTGAAAACTACCACTTCATGACATCACAAAAGTGGAACAGAGCGTTTTGAGCTTTGGAGATGTGACAGACTAATAATAAAGTGTTACTCAAACATGTGTGAATGAAACAAAATGCTTTTTTGCTTTTTTTTTTTTTAAAGGAGGTAACAGCATTAGAGCATGGTTTAAAGCTCGTTAGCATAGCATAGGAGAAAGCGCTGCATAAATTCCATGTTAAAATGTGACTTGGAGCTAGCTAAAAACTGTCAGCAGTGCCAACAGACAAAAATCTTATCAATCTACAGTCTTTGGGACTTTAAAAGATCTCGTACTCTATTTTCCCATGATTTTGAGCAAAACTTGTCTTGCCCCAGTACAGATATACTGTTTAAGCAGCTCTTCAGGTCAAAATAAGTCCGCAGTGTACTGTCTGCAGTGAATTGAAAAGCATTTTATTGTGCGAGAATCAGAAAGTGCGTGTTAGCATGCTAGAGGCAGAGTTTTGAAAAGCACTTATAAACTCATTGAGGTGAATCATTAGGATGCTCTGAGTGAATAAGGTCAGTGAGGAGCAACTCTGAACCGCTGTAAACGGCGTAAAATGAACTTCTGCTGTCTGTCACGTTTCAGACAGTAAAAATGTGACCGAGCGCCTTTAATAAAACACAGAAACGACACACGAGCTCGGACTCTTCACGTCTGCCTCCACACGTCTGGAGAATAGGAGTGATTGTGGAGGAGCAGTGAGGTCAGACGCAGATGTGTGAAAGGAGCGACTGTGGTCCACTTATCTCAGAGTGTTTGTGCAGCAGCCTCCTCCTCCTCCTCAGCAGAAGTTATGCCATAGACCCGGGGAGGTAGTACGAGTAGATCGCAGGACATTCCCCCCAAAAAATAGACGCCAGGTGCAAACGAATGCGGCAAAACAAAATCAAGCTATCGGGTTTATCTAGTTAGCTCCAATTTAATTCTATCTAAACTTAAAAAAGTGTATGAAATGAGTGTGGGAGCTGGACCAAATAAGAAGCCAAAGACCTGCCACCTTCACACAAATGGCAGGAGGACTACTTTTTTTTTCCACAGTATCATATTCGAAGTGCGTTTGCCTCATCTGTTAGTGTCCTGTTGCTATTCTGAAGAAGGGAAAATGTGGAGTGGCATTTTCAGACTGTTCACAAACGCTACGACACTAACTTCCCTCTGAAAAAGTGAGCACATGAGGATTATTCAGTCCAAATACTGTTCCACCCTGACTGAGGATCATCTGGACATGTGCTGAGGCTGGACATGAGCAGATTTTCTCCGGACCGTGGATCTCTGGCTGATTCCATTCAGTGTCATCACAGTGAGGTCGTATAAATACATTTAAAAAAATTAAAATTAAGTATGTTTCGGATTTTTATAGTAGGTCGTAGATCTTTTTGACTTGGTAATTTTATAAGTAGAGCCCACGCTGAAAAAGTGACGTCACCCACAGCGTCCGGCTCCAAATGAAGCTCATCGGGGCTGATGCAGATGTACGGCTAATCTGGAGCTGAGTTCTACATTTGGAATTCCGACTGCGAGTATCATAGCAACCAAAGAGCCAATCAGGAGCGAGGCTGTTGAAGGTAACGCACCTTTCAGCAGGCACCGCTGGTTTAGCAGGGACAGCGTTGCTAAGCGCCCGCCGCTTAGCAACGCTGTCAATCAAACCTGTTGCTAACGCTAACAGGAGCGACATCGGGGAAAGAAGGACCTGATGTGTCTGTTATTAATGTTCATATGTTGATTTACAGAGACAATAGAGTAATAAAAACCCCAGGATCATGTCGAGGGTTAATACGAACATTTAAGACCAACATGAGTCTGACAGCAGCAGGGACAGAGACAGGGGACACAGTTTTTCAATAGAAAGTGAATTGGAGCCAGAGTCAATGAAGGGAAGTGCGCCCATGATCACTTATTTGGAACGCGGCGGCTAGCAGGTTAGCTCTGTGCATTTATATAAACAGTCTGTGGGTTATGCAGTTGACATGACAGGTGAGTAATAAGATTTTCTTCTGTAAAAGCTCCAAACACTTAAACTAAAATGTGAAAGAGCTGCTACAGTTTAATAAGAAATATAAAAGTCTACAACAAATATTTAGTTTGTACCTGAAACTGCACAGGTCCAAACAGATCCTGGGCCTTTGCTCAGTCGCCTTTTCTTTTCAAACTGTTTTTTCAGACAGAGGAATCAGCTCCAGACTCTGAAACTCTGTAGATTTAAATAATTTCAATAGAAATTTGAAAAAGTACATTTTAGATAATCAAACGTGTCACATCAGTCTGGTTCATTTGTTCTGTTTCGCTGTAAAAACCGGCTCAGATTGATGTTTTATGTGTTTTAACTGTAGGAAACATACTGTACTGAACATGGGGACATTTTATTGTGTTTTTCTGCTAATGTTAAAGATGAACTGTTTGTCGTATAATGTCATTGTGATGAAATGTGTAACATGTGTTCACTTCCCAGGGACAAAGATGGACAGCAGCAGTAGCTAAATCTGGTACAAATCATCTTTTCTTTTGTAAGACTAATGAAATTGTACATGGTTCCTGTCAAATAAAGAAAGAAAGACTCTAAAACAAGAAACTCAAGTGAACAGCAGAAAACCAGTGAAGAGTGAGTGTGTCTGCAGTGACCCTCTGGTTTCACATTATCACTGATACACACTTTGAACCACTCCATAGTTTATATAAATGGACATCGCTAACCCACTAGCCACCGCCGCCGCCGCGCTCCAAGCAGGAAGTGAGCAACACAGTATCTAAATTTGCATCATTTTTAAGTCATTCCTACTTTGAGTCATAAAACCTGTTCTCCTGACACATGTTTTCTGCTTTAATTTAAAAAACATAAAAACTGTAATTAGACAAACAAATAGGCCTGTCACCATAATCAAAGAAAGTCGTAATGATTTTTTTTTCTTTGCAGAAGTGGGAGATTTTGGGGTCTTTTTGTTGCAATGAGCCGTGGAGGTGTGAATAAGTCTCTTTTATGGCTAATTATTGACACATTCTGCTGTTCATTTGTTGCTGCTCATGTCTTTTAATTAAACCATCTGTTTAAAATGGTTCAGTGGGATTATCTCGCATTATTTCAGTCTTAATCAGTGACATTAAGTAGTTTCAATATTATCGTTTGTCGTGATATTTCTGTGTAGTGATGTGTGTTATGGTGACAGACCGACATAATACACACACACCCGACTGTGTCAAGTGATACAACATGTTAATTCTGAAACAAACTGCTTTTGGGTTTCGTTCTTAGTCACTTTTCTCACGAGTGTGTTCACATCTGGAAAGGTCACAGGTACAGACAGAACACAAGCGGCTACATGTTGAACGGTTTGAACTCGGGCAGTGACCACACGTCCCCATTAACCCGGGGCAGTCCCAGCTCGGCCCGTCACGAGCATCACTATATCGGCTTGTCGTTCCACATATTAAAGCTTAAACTATATTTTTGAGGGTCAATATTTCTCAATTGGACAAGTTTTTTGCAAAAATGATGAAATTTGTGTGACTTGTGTGGCCAGTTACTTCTTCATTCTGTTACTTTTCTGCTGCAGCTCAGGCTTTTTAATGACACTGTTTAAAAATGGTTTATTGGGATTATCTTGCTTTATTATTTTTGTGTCAGTGGCAAAAAATAGTTTCAATATTTTCGATTATCGTTATATGTATATCTTTGTAGCGATCATAGACTGTATAAAGAAGTGGACTAAGTGAGTGTGACGTCACCCACAGCGTTTGGCTCCAGTCAAATGAAACTCATCAAGGCGAGAGCAGTTAAAGCGGCGAATTTGGAGCCAAGTTTCATATTTGGAGAGTATCATAGCAACCAAAGAGCCAATCTGGAGTGAAGCTGTTGAAGGTAACGCCCCTTCCTGCCCGCACCGCTGGTTTAGCAGGGAGCGAGTGTTTAGGACTAGCTGTCAATCAAAGCTGTGCTAGCAGGAGCGACCTCGGGGAAAGAAGGTGCCTGATTTGTGTGTTATTAATGTTCATATCTTCAGTTACACACATGATAGTGAAATAAAACCACCAGAATCATATAGAGCAGGTTAATACAAACATTAACCACAAACCTGACAGCAGCAGTTACAGAGAGAGGGGCCACATTTTCCCAATGTAAACTGAATTGAAGCCAGACTCGATGGAGCCAGAATTGCACCCATGATCACTTCCCATTTAGCAGGCTAGCAATGTCTATTTACATATACAGTCTATGTGTTGTGAGATACGCTTCAAAATGTGTGATTCTGACAGGCCTAGTCCCACCTCTGAGCCCTGTGTCCCCTGTCCTAGTAGATTTATCCAAAGCCATCCATTTGTCCCTGTTTTATGCAAGAAATGTCCCAGGTCTAAAACGGGTCTAAAACAGGTCCAAACCAGGTCCAAACCAGGTCCAAACCAGGTGTCCCTATTTTTGACCAATCTGATCCCCACCACCAGTAAACAGGTGGATATATTATGTTTTGTTTAGCCAAAGTACAAAAAAATGTGCTTGAAAATGATGAACAGAGACACGTGAGACCTGAACACGGAATGAATGAACCAAGTGCATAACAAGTTTCCATAATCACAAACTTTTTTCTCATTTCATTATGACCAAACACCATTGATGGAAAAATACTGTGAAACTGTGTTTAGCTACAGAACACTGAATACCTGAATTAAAATGTAACTGGTAACACTTCAATTGTAAAAGTGTAAAAACAGCTTCATGTGTCTGTTTCACTGTTAGTTCTGCATTTACTCCTCACTAATTGGAGAAAGGAAAAGTCTCACATCCACTTAGCCCTACACCTGTCACTGTAACACATTCTGAAGCATGAGATATCGCTACAGAGAAACACTGTGATAAACGATAAGACTGAAACTACTTCATGTCACTAATCAAGATTTAAATAAACAAGTAACGTTTATTTATATAACAACTTTCACAGACAAGGAAGTCGCAAAGTGCTTCACAACAAGAAGTCAACTCTAAAAATAACACACAATTAGTACAGAGTCATGGTGGTGACAGCGGCCCCTGAAGAACTACTGCACCTTAAAGCACTTCACCACAGATGAGCGTTTTGAGTCGGCTTTTGAAGGTGTCAACAGATGAGGAGAGCGGGACCTCGTTCCAGAGTCTAGGAGGAACAGCCTGAAGAGAGTGGTCTCCTCTGGTCCAAAAAAAGAGTGTGAGGAACCATCAGGAGGTTCTGATACAGAGACCTTAAAGAGCCAGAGGGGCAGAGGGCCAGACCAGAGACCTCAAAGAACGAGACGGGCAGAGGGCCAGACCAGAGACCTCAAAGAACGAGAGGGGCAGAGGGCCGGACCAGAGACCTCAAAGAACGAGAGGGGCAGAGGGCCGGACCAGAGACCTCAAAGAACGAGAGGGGCAGAGGGCCGGACCAGAGACCTCAAAGAACGAGAGGGGCAGAGGGCCGGACCAGAGACCTCAAAGAACGAGAGGGGCAGAGGGCCGGACCAGAGACCTTAAAGAGCCAGAGGGGCAGAGGGCTGATGTTGGAAGGAGCCTGACCAGGCAAGGCTCTGAAAGTCAGCACCAACATTTTAAATTGTATCTGGTAGCAGCCAATGAAGAGCTTTGAGAATGGGGGGAATGTGAGCCCTTCTACTGGTGCAAGACAGCTCCTTTTTGTTTAGACAAGAAAATAAACTAAAATAAAAGCAAGATAATCCCACTCAACAATTTTTAAACAGACTGTTTCATTAAAAGACATGAGCGGCAACAAATACATAACAGAATGTACCAATAACAGTCCATGAAGGAGACTTATTCACACCTCCACAGCTCAAATCCTTATAGCCATAAACAGGATTAATCACACCGCCACAGGTCAAATCGTATCGTATTACAGCAAAAATACCCCAAATCTCCCACTTTTGCAAAGAAAAAGTGCTTACGACAAATACTGTAAACCAGAATATATGCTTCATCTTTCAGATATAGAACAATAAGTCTATAAAGAGCTTAAAATGACACACATGCACTCACCAAGAGACCAGTTTCCTATTTTTCCAGTACCACCACTACTCTAAATGTATATTCTGAGCACTATTCTCAGTAAATGCATGCAGTTACTTCCCAAAACTGCTAACCACCCAAACTAGAGTTGTCCCAGTTTGTGATTTTGAAGCCATCACGTCATCCAATCTGTCCAAACTCCACTTTGTGCGTAACACCGTGAGGAATGCCGGACATGCAGCAGAGCCAGTCCAACCAGAGGACAAACACGAACATCTCCTCTCTGCTGACAGCCTCCCTGACGTGCACTCACGCCGCCACGGCGTTCACAAGCCCTTTTACACAAGCACAAAGCCACGAAAACACCTCAAAACAACCCAAATCCCCGGGAAACTCGCACCTGAGTCAGATGAGCAGCAGCAGAGGGGACCGTTAGTGACAGCTAGCTTCACTTAGCAACGCGAGCTAACCTAAAACATGCAGGTTAATTCAGCACATGTCAGACTACAGACCGAAACCACACTCTAGAACAAACGAAAAACAACCATGGGATGAAAATAAAGCCACTGCGCCCTGAAAGTATCAATAATTAACACGATCTGTCCATTTTAAGCTGCGTTTTTGCGGTTAGCGGATAACGTTAGCTTCAAAACACAAACCCATCCGTGTGTTTGCAGGGCTAGTTTGGCAAATGACATTTAAAACGCGTTGAATTACAGTACTTAAAAGCGATTTAAAGCAGGATTGACACCGTTTTCTTACAGCATAATTGTGTTAAAGTGGATAAACTGAAACAAAAACAACCAAACGTGAATTACCTTATTGTCACCTGGGTCCATGTCATTCAGCGACTCCACGAATAAGCATTTGACCGCGATGTCAGGAGGTTTTTCTGTGTAATTCTGTCATTTTTAGATGTTAATATTGTGTAAAGGCGCTGAGGGATTGACGCCCTGGTGCCCTGCTGCCTTGTGAGGAGCCCAGACCGCTATCTGTGCCGCTGTGAGGCTCCAGCTCCTCTGCACAATCCGCTCTGCACGATCCGCTGTCACTATGGAGAAATGGGAGTCACCTGGAACGGAGGCCGCCGAGGAGCAAACCACGCCAGCGCCAAGACGTCATTACGCGAATAATTAAACGTGCGCTACGTAATATTTATGGTACAGGGTCCGCGATCTATTGTGCTGCCTACATGAAGAACTTATTTTATATTTTACATTTTATTTTATTTTATTTTATTTTATTTTATTTTACTTGACTTTACTTTATTTCATTTCATTTTATTTTACTTTATCTTATTTTACTTTACTTTTACTTTATTTTATTTCATTTTTATTTCGTTTTATTTTATTTTATTTCATTTAATTCCATTTTACTTTATTTTATTCATTTCATTTTATTTTAATTAATTAATTTATTTCGTTCAGAATATTCTACAGTATGGCATTAAACATATTATCTTGCATTTATTTGCTCACTAGTGTATATTAGCTCCGATAGGTAAATTTAATGCCATACTGTGGAATATTATAAGCAAAGCAATAGCATCCCCATGGAGACAAGCAGGCAGCAGACTCTTCCCCAGAAAAAAATACCTAGCGCAGCTTTAATGTGTGTGGTTTTAGACCTGAGCCTTCAAAAATATCTGTCAGAGGTTAAGAATAAAGACATTCAGGAATGTGTAGCCCCTCCCCTCCCTCACATGAACCCAACCACGTCAAAAGGATTTGTTAATGTATACCAATTATCATGTTGCACTGAGCTAAGAGCCACCGCAGCGTTTGTAATGAACTCACAGTACCTTGTTATGTGTTATCTGGCATTTAAAGCAAATCCTTTAATTACCAGTTTACCTCGTCTGATGGGTTTGTTATGTTCAACAAATCGATTGAAGCCCGACTTCCTGAGCTATTACCATTACTTCTTCTAAACCAAGCTGCACTCCATCCTAAACTTGGGTTCATGTTGGAAGATGAGCACTTTAGCTGTGTCATAAAGTCCAGCTTCTTTCAGTTGAGGCTCGCTGCTAAAGTAAAGCTCTAACTTCAGCTGGTGGATTTTGAAAAAGCAATCCACACATTTGTGACGTGGCATCTGGATTATTGAAATTATTTGTCTGTCGGGCTGGACCAGGGCTTCCTGCAGCACATCAGGCACATTTCATATCAGGTCAATTCAAAATGTTATTGTGTTTAAATGTGAGCACTCTACGGGTCCAGTCTGTACTCTATTTACTTACTACTTTATTTACTCTTACTGCAGCCCTATACTCAACCCAGAGTAGAGGTCAGCTGACAAAAAAACAGGCTCAAGACCAGAGGTGACAGCCTTTTCTGTGGCAGCGCCCAGACTTTGGAACTACGCCCTCTGCCTGTCAGATCCTCTGTCTTTAACACAGCTTAAGACTAGACTAAAACCCACTTCTCCCTGGCATTTAACACCAACTAGACAGGATATCTAGGTGTTTTTATTGTTCTTTTCCTATGCATCGTGTTACCTGTATGTGTTTCTTGATTGACTTTTACATGAAGCACTTTGGGCAGCTGATGTCGCGTTAAATGTGCTACATAAATAAACTTGAACTGAACCTCAAATTGCAGAAACGGTGAATGTAAAACGCTTTGGAACATTCCCAAACCTTTAATTAAACATGTACTTGAGCATTTATGTTTTTATTGAATTAAAAATGGACAAAACAAATAAAAACTGAGCTTTAATGACCTTTGACCCGTGTCTAGTCAGAGGCAGGTGGTTCTATGAGTGCTTTGAGAGAGGATCTGTTTATTACCAACAGGCAACAGTATTATACATGAAAATACTGTGTACAACTTATACACATATCTTTAACATTTGAAAGCATTCGTGTGCTGCACAGAACTGATCGGCCAATCGGGAATTTAACATGAAAACAAAAAATAAGTGGCGTGACTTCCTCTCGTAGCGACAAAACTCCGAACACGTTTGAGGTTCGCCGTCTTCTTCATGTCTCATTCTCAAACCTGTGCACCTTTTCTGAGAGGGGGTAAACTTGAAGAAGCGCTTTTTATCGATGTATTCAAACACAGTGTCCCCTTGCTGGGCTCCTGGTTGTGTTTTGTTTTATTTCGTGTGTTACATGCCGTCGATCATGTGAGCTTGCTGACAATGGCTTGGTTGAGAGAGTTCAGCTGATTTGTCCATTTGTCTAAAGCTGTATAGCGCGCGCCTCCTCTCTTCTGGTAGTCCAGCTCCAGGAGTTGGTTGACCTGATCGATTCTGCCGTGGATGGTGCTGGAAGGTAAGAGCAGACAGGTGTAAGCACAACTCAAAAATCAGGTAGAAAAAAAGACAAAAACATCCCAACGGTGAATTTAAGGGAATTCAACCGAACTGTGCCCAAGTGCAGATAGAACCTAAAGCGCAACAAACACGGCACGTTTGGACTTAAGTATACGAGTCCTGTCAGGTGCACTGACGTCACTTGTATGAGGAGAAAGTTAATAAACTTTCACAGCAGGACTCATGTCTGACTCGCTGCTTAAAAGATATTTCATGGCTCTGGTCTGATTTTCTTTGCTAAAGAGTTAGCTCTGTTGCTCCACATTTAAACAAACAGCACAGTGTGATAATGTCATCGGGCCGTGGCTCGTTCGGTTGTGCAGGTGTGAGTGTGCGGATCGTTCTGTTGTGCAGGTGTGAGTGTGCGGATCGTTCGGTTGTACAGGTGTGAGTGTGCGGATCGTTCGGTTGTGCAGGTGTGAGTGTGTGGCTCGTTCGGTTGTGCAGGTGTGAGTGTGTGGCTCGTTCGGTTGTGCAGGTGTGAGTGTGTGGCAGGTGTGAGTGTGTGGCTCGTTCGGTTGTGCAGGTGTGAGTGTGTGGTCCGTTCGGTTGTGCAGGTGTGAGTGTGTGGCTCGTTCGGTTGTACAGGTGTGAGTGTGTGGTCCGTTCGGTTGTGCAGGTGTGAGTGTGTGGCTCGTTCGGTTGTGCAGGTGTGAGTGTGTGGCAGGTGTGAGTGTGTGGCTCGTTCGGTTGTACAGGTGTGAGTGTGCGGTCCGTTCGGTTGTACAGGTGTGAGTGTGCGGCTCGTTCAGTTGTGCAGGTGTGAGTGTGCGGTCCGTTCGGTTGTGCAGGTGTGAGTGTGCGGCTCGTTCGGTTGTGCAGGTGTGAGTGTGCGGCTCGTTCGGTTGTGCAGGTGTGAGTGTGCGGCTCGTTCGGTTGTGCAGGTGTGAGTGTGCGGATCGTTCGGTTGTGCAGGTGTGAGTGTGCGGCTCGTTCGGTTGTGCAGGTGTGAGTGTGCGGATCGTTCGGTTGTGCAGGTGTGAGTGTGCGGCTCGTTCGGTTGTGCAGGTGTGAGTGTGCGGCTCGTTCGGTTGTGCAGGTGTGAGTGTGCGGATCGTTCGGTTGTGCAGGTGTGAGTGTGCGGATCGTTCGGTTGTGCAGGTGTGAGTGTGCGGATCGTTCGGTTGTGCAGTGTCGAGTGTGTGGATCGTCGTTCGGTGTGCAGGTGTGAGTGTGCGGATCGTTCGGTTGTGCAGGTGTGAGTGTGTGGATTCGGTTCGTTGTGCTGGTGTGAGTGTGTGGCTCGTTCGGTTGTGCAGGTGTGAGTGTGTGGTCCGTTCGGTTGTGCAGGTGTGAGTGTGTGGATCGTTCGGTTGTGCAGGTGTGAGTGTGCGGCTCGTTCTGTTGTGCAGGTGTGAGTGTGCGGATCGTTCAGTTGTACGGGTGTGAGTGTGTGGCTCGTTCGGTTGAATCTCCAGGCCGTGTCTCACTTCACCAAAGTGCCTTAAATGTGCCGTTCGAACGGCGCATTTAAGTTGGGCGGTACTTCAACCCGCACTTCGAACAGAACATCGAACGAAGCATTTCGTACAGGTGTGAGTGTGCGGTCCGTTCGGTTGTACAGGTGTGAGTGTGCGGCTCGTTCAGTTGTGCAGGTGTGAGTGTGCGGTCCGTTCGGTTGTGCAGGTGTGAGTGTGCGGCTCGTTCGGTTGTGCAGGTGTGAGTGTGCGGCTCGTTCGGTTGTGCAGGTGTGAGTGTGCGGCTCGTTCGGTTGTGCAGGTGTGAGTGTGCGGCTCGTTCGGTTGTGCAGGTGTGAGTGTGCGGATCGTTCGGTTGTGCAGGTGTGAGTGTGCGGCTCGTTCGGTTGTGCAGGTGTGAGTGTGCGGATCGTTCGGTTGTGCAGGTGTGAGTGTGCGGCTCGTTCGGTTGTGCAGGTGTGAGTGTGCGGATCGTTCGGTTGTGCAGGTGTGAGTGTGCGGCTCGTTCGGTTGTGCAGGTGTGAGTGTGCGGCTCGTTCGGTTGTGCAGGTGTGAGTGTGCGGATCGTTCGGTTGTGCAGGTGTGAGTGTGCGGATCGTTCGGTTGTGCAGGTGTGAGTGTGCGGCTCGTTCGGTTGTGCAGGTGTGAGTGTGCGGATCGTTCGGTTGCAGGTGCAGGTGTGAGTGTGTGGGATCGTTCGGTTGTACAGGTGTGAGTGTGTGGCTCGTTCGGTTGTACAGGTGTGAGTGTGTGGATCGTTCGGTTGTACAGGTGTGAGTGTGTGGATCGTTCGGTTGTACAGGTGTGAGTGTGTGGCTCGTTCGGTTGTACGGGTGTGAGTGTGTGGCTCGTTCGGTTGTACAGGTGTGAGTGTGTGGATCGTTCGGTTGTACAGGTGTGAGTGTGTGGCTCGTTCGGTTGTACAGGTGTGAGTGTGTGGCTCGTTCGTTGTACAGGTGTGAGTGTGTGGCTCGTTCCATTGTACAGGTGTGAGTGTGTGGCTCGTTCGTTGTACGGGTGTGAGTGTGTGGCTCGTTCGTTGTACAGGTGTGAGTGTGGTTCAAAAGGCCTTCTCGGAGTGCGCCCCAAGATGCTAAATTAAATGATTAATGGGCAAACTCCAGATGGGCACGGCTCTGACGACAGAACACTTTTAAAGAGTCACGCACTAGTGTCAGTTTATTGGCACGTTCCATGGCTCTCGTTTACTTTTTTATGTTTTTGCTAATGCATCTCTATAGAAACACACTTTAAATTACTTTGTGTACAAATTGAGCTACACAAATACATTTGCCTTGCTTTTCCCTCAGACGTCCGGCCCATGTTGCCAATAACAAAGTTTGTTGAAACCAATAAAAGTGTTACTCGTTATTCTTCAGGAAAATGCTGCTGCTGAGACGATTTCCAATTTGAGTCGCTCTAAATCACCAGAGTCCTGATGTGAAACGTGTAGCAGGGAATAAACAAAACATATTCATATGCAAATATTCTGCTCACTGTATGAACTGATAAATGGTAAACGGTCACATTTTTATACAGCACTTTTCCTCAAAGCCTTTTACATCAAGGAACCACACACACATACACACACCAGTGCACACAGACACTGGGGGTGAGGTGGGTTAAGTGTCTTGCCCAGGAACATAACAACAGCATTCATCTGTGGGAGCCGGAATCACACCGACAACCTGTGGATCAGTGGATCTGACCGTTCGACAAAAGATGTTTATGTCGAGAGCAGTGTTGGGAATAACGGAGTTAAACTATAACGGCGTTACTAACGGCGCAGTTTTTTCACGGAGTAATCTCACTAATTACTTTTCCCAGCGTCCCAACGCCGTTACCATTACTGACAGTAAAACGTGGCGCGTTACTATTACTTCAGTTCACTCTGCTCTTCCTCAGAGCATCTCTCAGCCGAGGAGCTGCGGCTGTTGTGTTTCTTTGGTGAAAGAGGCTCGGGGTGAGGATAATAGGCTTGTTTGGGATGAGGCGGGCGCAGATACGACTGCCGTCGATCTGTGCGCGGTGCATGTTAGTTTTGCGTCCAAAATGCCGCCGATTTGCTCTGACATAACCTGTGCGCCGATAACGGGAATCTCCAGGCCGTGTCTCACTTCACCAAAGTGCCTTAAATGTGCCGTTCGAACGGCGCATTTAAGTTGGGCGGTACTTCAACCCGCACTTCGAACAGAACATCGAACGAAGCATTTGGCGAATTGAGACACAGATGCATTTTTCAAGTAAGGCGAGCGCAGCAGCTCTCCACCGACTGTGGCGCCTGCATGGACTACAAACGCTTAAAGCATGATGGGAAATGGTGTCCTGTCACACGTGCATTGACAGCGGGTCCGAGTTGAGTTTTGATCAGAAACGTGACGCCCTGACGCACAGCTGCCTCCTCCTCCAACTTTACACAAACTACTGCCACATATTTGATATGGACATATGTTTAAATGTGACTAAAGTGTCCAGGCTGTTGTCAGATATGAATCACTTTAAACAAATACAATATAATTACAATCTGTTAAAGTGAAATAAATGTTAAAGGTTCACATCTGTTGTGTTTTTATTGTTTTAACAAAGTAAGTAACGAACTAGTTACTTTGCCAAGTAACTAGTTACTTCTCCCAAAAAGTAACTGAGTTAGTGGCTCAGTTACTTTTTAAGTAACTTGTAACTATAACTAATTATATTTTTAAGTAAGATTCCCAACACTGGTCGAGAGCAGGATTTGAACCAATTTGGAGCTGAGTTCTATATTTGGAATTCCGTCCGCGAGTATCATAGCAACCAAAGAGCCAATCAGGAGGCTGTTGAAAGTCCTCATGCCTGCACAGCTGGTTTAGCAGACAGCAGACGGTTAGAGAGCTGTCTCTAACGCTAGCACCTGATTTGTGTGTTATTAATGTTTTTAAAAAAAAAAAAAATAATGTTCATATGTTGATTTACAGAGACAATAGTGAAATAAAAACCCCAGGATCATGTAGAGGGTTAATACGAACATTTAAGACCAAAATGAGTCTGACAGCAGCAGGTACAGAGAGAGGGGTGACGGTTTTTCAATAAAAAGTGAATTGGAGCCAGAGTCAATGGAGCCGGTTAGCTACGTTAATTTATATACACATCTATGACTGCCCCACTTTTTCCAAAAGAGTGAAATACGGTATATTGTTACTTTCCACCGAATTGGCTGCAGGTTAGTAACCCAATCGGTTTAAACAAAAATAATTTACATGAGAGTCAAGTCTGTGCAGCTAAAACAATGAAAATATACAATACAGGTGCTTTACGACGACATTCCTGCTATAACGAACTTTCCTTCAGAACTAAACTTTCAGTCTAAACTATGAGGAACTTTGACTGCTTCCAGTAAGAGTCTGTCACTGATCGGAAACACAGGTCTGACTTACTTATCCAAAATACACTGCACCAGCAAACTCTCCACATCACAAACGTCGATATTCAGCTCCTAAGAGAGAAACAAGGAAACAGTTTTTAGACTTTACACATAACACACACACAACTGACACACAACTGACACACAACACTTCCAAAACATTTATTTAAAGAGCCCATGTGGCACAGTTTTCTGATGTGTTCTGATGTTTCCTCGTCACAAACAGACCTGGAGTTGTGTTTTTGTTTCATTCACATGTTTAACACACAAACCTGTAGATTTACTGACTAATAATAAAGTGTTAAAACACAACTCCAGGTCTGTTTTTGAGGAGGTAACTGCACTAGAACACGACTTAAAGCTCAGAGGAGTCAATTTTGTGTAATATAGGATCTTTAAATGCATAAAGTTCATATTATGCAAAATGAAAATAGGCCAATATAGTGATTCTCATAATAGGTTTATGAGTTGGTTGATAGAGGTATGTAGTTACGTCATGGCGTGTGCATGTGAGCCTCATGTGTTCTGCATGATCAGGCCGTGTGCAGCGGGGAGGGCGTGTCTTAAAAATGTTATCAAGCCAAACAGGAAATAGTCAAGATTATTGTCAAGTGGTGCTGCAAATTATGTGTTGTGTTCAGTCAGTCAGACGTCAAACGACACTGTCCCATTGATAAAAACACACTGGTTAAATCAGACCTACAGATTTTATCCAGGTTCTGGTCGTTTCTTCTCGTTGAGCCTCTCAAGTTGTATTTAAAGTGATTCATGTTTGAGTTTAATTTTTAATCCACTATTTTCAAGACTTTCATCTTTCGTAGTCTCTCTGTTTTGCAGATTCTTTTAGTGCAATTTCACATGCTTTTTTTATTTTATTATTTTTTTTACAAAATATGAACGTGCATTGTGTTCTGCATCCTGATTGGCTAAGGGACTGTAGACCATTGTGTTCTGCGTCCTGATTGGCTAAGGGACTGTAGACCATAGTGTTCTGCGTTCTGATTGGCTAAGGGACAGTAGACCATAGTGTTCTGCATCCTGATTGGCTGAGAGACTGTAGACCATAGTGTTCTGCGTCCTGATTGGCTGAGAGACTGTAGACCATTGTGTTCTGCGTCCTGATTGGCTGAGAGACTGTAGACCATTGTGTTCTGCGTCCTGATTGGCTGAGAGACTGTAGACCATTGTGTTCTGCGTCCTGATTGGCTGAGGGACTGTAGACCATTGTGTTCTGCGTCCTGATTGGCTGAGAGACTGTAGACCATAGACCACCACTTCCTTCTCCTCAGCTGCATCGCTTCGTCATTTTGGTACAAATGTAAAAAAATGTGCTGCTCTAGTGTGATGTGCTCTGTCCATAGGGGGCGCCGACAGAATGCGGCGCAGCTCCCATTGGACTTGTTTCTTTTATTAAGTCGTTTTAGATGAATATTGTGATTTAAAATGCAAATTATAACGATAATGATCCACAAGTGTCACGGATTAAAACTATAGAGACACGAGCACCAGACGACGGACTTAGAAAAAGCTTTTGCCGTGTGAATCTTTCGGAGCAGAGTGATTCTTTGATCTGATTTTGATAGGAAACAATTTTCTACTAATTTGATTCAGACGGCATGTGATGTAGCCAAATTACATATGAAAGCTTATGCCATTTAGTTTTTATATATTTAAGATAAAAGCTGTGAGGGGAGAGGAGGGAACGTTCATCTCACCTCATTTAGCATTTGGATTTCAGCTTAAGAAAGTAAATATGGTTTTTTTTTCCTGCACTTGTAAACTATGTGAGCCAACAAATTATCAATGGGTATCAGATAGGTTAAACATCTGGACTGTTTTCATAGCAACAATTGGACATTTTAAAACCACATTATGCGTTGTATGTGAAAAGTCCTCAAAATGTCGCCTGTAACACCCGACATATTTGTTCATCGTGAAATTTAACCATGAAAAATACGACTTTACACTGTTCTTACCTTTGAAATGAAAGGGATGTGTATTCTCGTGTAAGGCTTGATGAGTTTGATAAGTACTTGAGTCCTAATGTTTCTCAGCAGCTCTGTAAAAAAAACAAAAAAACAGGTTATTGTAAGTTAAAGGTCTCGTATTACGCTATTTTCTGATCTGTTCTAATGTCGTTTCCTCGTCATAAACAGACCTGGAGTTGTGTTTTGTTTCATTCTCACATGTTTAACACAAACCCTGCAGATTTACGCTGAATTCTTCTCTCAAACTGAAAACACTCTCCAATCCAATCCACTTTATTTATATAGCACATTTCATAAACAAATTATTTCCAAAGTGCTGCACAGAGACACTCTGTTCCACCTTGTGATGTCATCATGTGGTGATACAGGAAGTGCTCCACTGTGTTTTTAAACTCCACACACCTTCACTTCCAGAATCATTTGGATGATATCAGCTGTAGAATTGCCACTTATCTCTACTGAACTAAAGGTAAAAGAAGCTGTTAACTTGAAAACTACCACTTGATGACATCACAAGGTGGAACAGAGCGTTTTGAGCTTTGGAGATGTAACAGACTAATAATAAAGTGTGATTCGAACATGTGAATGAAACAAAACACAACTCCAGGTCTGTTTTCAAGGAGGTAACCACATTATAACATGACGTAAACCTCATAAGAGTCCATTTTGTGTAACACCGGCCCTTTAAGTCCCCTGTGTGGGTTTTTTCTATAGACGCTGCTAATCACTCGTGTCACATTTACCCTCTATGTGCTCTCGGATGAAGGGATCGTCCATTATGTTGCTGTGGTTTGTTTTCAAGATTTTCTCAAATTCGGTGATGTCGTTGTTCTGGTAAGCGCTGAAAAAGAAAGAGATGGACAGAGAGAAGGACAGAGAGAGAGAAAAGAGCCAGAGGTCAATTCAAACTAGACATGGTCTCCTAATTAGACAGAAAAAGCCTCCCCTGGACAGTGGCCAAACGGCTCAAAATACTGGACTTTAACGTAAATACCATTGTTTGAGCCATTTTGGGTGTGTGGGTTTAACTTCTTGTTTTATCAGGAAATGTATAAAACGGGTAAGTAAACTGTAAAATTATAAACTGTGAAATTTAATTAAAAAGAAAAAGAAAATAATAATAAATAAAGAAATATAAAAAATTAATAAAAAATATAATCATGAAAAAATAATAATAATTATAGTTTCTTTACTAAACTAAAATTATTATGATCTGCATGCTCTTTTGGAGTTAATTCTCTCCAAAAAGCATATTTAAAAACTTAGTCGGTGAACAGAAAACATTTGGCGTTTGCTTACCTTACTAGATTTGTCATGGCTAGAATCTCGGGGTCATTTTTGTACGGTTTGGCCTGAAAAACACAAATGAATTATATCATATTTTTTAGGGCAACAACATGGGCTCTGATGTGCAGGGTTTAAAAAGTTTAAAATGTAATTATAAAGCTCAAAAGGTACTAAGAAATCACTTAACAGAGAAGTGTGTGTGTGGAATATATTTATTAGAGCTGTATAATTTGGAGAGAACGTCACAGAGATTTGTTCTGACAAGTGTAAAATGTAAACATCTCCAGGAGCCTTCGCATCTGACACAAGACTAAACTAATCCAAGAAGTACATGTATTTCAGAACCTGTCTGTAGAGGTCTAAGCTACAAGTATAAGATTTTTCTACAGATACAGGACATTTTCTTCTTCACAGAGGCCATTCCATCATCTACACTGCACCAGATCAAACTGTGGTTTTGATTTGATCTCTGTATATTGTGGGTTTCAGTTTTGTGCAGTTAAAACCTGGAACATTCTTCCTGAAGATGTGAAACAGGCCTCGACTTTAACAATGTTTAAATCCAGACTTGAATGGTTCTGTTTAGCTGCATGTGACTGAAAGGGTTTTATTCTGCCGCTTCTCTTAATTAGTTAAAGTTCATTTGATGGTGATTATCTATGTTTTGATTTGTTGTATTGTGATTTTAACGTCTTTCTTATTCTGTAAATCACTTTGAATCACTTTGTGGACCAACTGTGCTGTACAAATAAACTTGCCGTGCTTTGCTTTATCATGAAGAACAGAAACAATATGTCGGCTAATGGTTAAACTGTGTATGTCCTGGCGTCTTATCAAACTGAGCTTTGTAAATCAAACGGTAATAACCTTGCTGGAGCTTATACAAGAATAACTAACTTAAAACAGGCCCAGCTGAGAGTTTGAGAGAGTCTGAATCGTTCCTTTTCTCACACGTTTTCCCTGCTCACCTCTTGGGAGTCAAACGGGTTGATGCCTGACTTCATGAGCATGTTGGCGAGCACCAGGTACTTGAGACACGTGGTCCTCCGCGGGCTCCCAGACTCGTCGTAGTTTTTAAAGGCCTCGAAGAAGTCCGTGTGCGCCTTCTCGAACTCGCCCTCGCGCAGATGCATCTTGCCTCCACACTCTGGGGAAAAAAAACATGAGACAAAAGTCACAATAATTCAGACAAAATAACAGTAACGGGCGTGGGAAGATTCTTGAGATCTGGTGACACAATTATTATGGCCAAAATAACTGATTAACGATAATATCTCCGCTGTGTTTTTAAACTCCACACACCTTCACTAGAATCATTTGGATCATTTCAGGCCTGGAATTGCCAATCACTGCCACATAAAAAGGTAAAAGGTAGCTCTAAACCTGAAAACTACCACTTAATGACATCACAAGGTGGATCTAATAATGCAGGGTTACTCAAACATGTGTGAATGAAACAAAACACAACTCCAGGTCTGTTTATGAGGAGGTAAATATCGATCATAAAGATAATATTGACCATATGCCACAGACACAATGACCCTAGAGCACAATGACCCAAAAACATTTCCTAAATTTACAATATCATTAGCTGCAAAACATGTTTTATTGTCCGCTTATCAGTGCACGGTTAGCATGCTAGTTGTCGTTAGTTTTACAATGATGGCAAAACTCCACTCTGGTCTCTGAAAGCTGTGAAAAGTGCTCATAAGCTCATCCCTGTGAATACTTGCGACGGTCTGAATGCATAAGGTCAGTGAGGAAACAGTTTAAAATGGACTAGTTCTGTTTTTCACATTTTTAAGTCTATTTAGAGTCTTTTTACCTCTAATAACTCCCATGATGAGCGGATGAGGAATGGCAGACTTGATGTGAAGCGACTGCTCGTACAGAGCTTTGAGTTTCTTGTTGTTCTTCTGTGCCGTGTACATCTGGATCTCCAGAGCGTAGATCTCCAGCAGCTGCGTGCCTTTCTTCAAGTCGTCCTCCCCATCGTCCGTCTAAAGGCAACACAACATTACGACGTTAACACGCTGACGTTTCATTTTTAAAAGAGACAAAAACTGGTTCATCGTTAAAGAGGGGGTATTTACTTCTATGGGGTATTAAAGAGGGGGTATTTACTTCTGTGGGGTATTAAAGAGGCGGTATTTACTTCTGTGGGGTATTAAAGAGGAGGTATTTACTTCTGTGGGGTATTAAAGAGGAGGTATTTACTTCTATGGGGTATTAAAGAGGGGGTATTTACTTCTGTGGGGTATTAAAGAGGAGGTATTTACTTCTGTGGGGTATTAAAGAGGAGGTATTTACTTCTATGGGGTATTAAAGAGGGGGTATTTACTTCTGTGGGGTATTAAAGAGGAGGTATTTACTTCTATGGGGTATTAAAGAGGGGGTATTACTTCTGTGGGGTATTAAGAGGGGGTATTTACTTCTGGGGGTATTAAAGAGGAGGTATTTACTTCTGTGGGGTATTAAAGAGGAGGTATTTACTTCTGTGGGGTATTAAAGAGGAGGTATTTACTTCTATGGGTATTAAAGAGGGGGTATTTACTTCTGTGGGGTATTAAAGAGGAGGATTTACTTCTATTGGGTATTAAGAGGAGGTATTTACTTCTGTGGGGTATTAAAGAGGAGGTATTACTTCTATTGGAGGTATTTAAAGTGGGGTATTAAAGAGGGGGTATTTACTTCTGTGGGGTATTAAAGAGGAGGTATTTACTTCTGTGGGGTATTAACTGTAGCACATAACATATTTAGATCTACGTGTTTCCTTTTCTATAACTTTCACTTTTGTTTTTTTGTCCAAAGCCCCGCCCCCTTCACCGCTCTACCACATCACAATCAGTGTTAATGAAACTACTGCACATCACACCAGGTTTGTGAAGTCGTAGTGTATTATTTAGTATGTTTTTGTATATTTATTGAGAATTGTCGTGTGGGAGCATGGGTGATGTCGGCTTGTGGGCGGAGCCTTGGACAAATCTTACAGCTAACCATAAGGAGGGTTTGAATAGGGCCCAGGAGAGATCACTAGATTACTCAAACATGCAAAACCTCTTCAGGCATGTTGCAAAAAGTTGATTTGGCATAATACCCCTTAAACTGGGACAGTAGAAAAAAGGGGGGTGGGGGTTAAATAGTAATAAAAAGTATTTACTTCCTCCCACTCCCTTTTGAAAATAAAATAAACAGTTGCTTTTGTTTATTTTCCTACACATGTTTTAAACATTACTTTCTAAATAAACCTGTAGATTCTCTTTCACTCAGTCCTTTGTTTCATAACAGGTGATGAGTTTAAACCATCACTGTTCACTCTGGAAAAGTAGGTTGGACATCGCTGTTTGTCAGAAGAACAACACTGTATGAATGTATTTATAAATGTATTTATAAATGTATTTATAAATGTATTTATAAGTGTATTTATAAATGTATTTATAAATGTATTTATAAATGTATTTATAAGTGTATTTATAAATGTATTTATAAATGTATTTATAAATGTATTTATAAATGTATTTATAAATGTATTTATAAGTGTATTTATAAATGTTTTTATAAATGTTTTTATGGGAAGATGACGACAGACTGACTCAATATCTCAGCTATTTGTTGAACTTTGATACAGGAACTTTTAATACAAGATCTCATGATTGTTAAAGTCTAAGGCAGCGTCTGCAATCGCTCTCTAAAGGGCGGCTCTCTAAAGGGCGGCTCTCTAAAGGGCGGCTCTCTAAAGGGCGGCTCTCTAAAGAGCCGCTCTCTAAAGAGCCGCTCTCTAAAGAGCCGCTCTCTAAAGAGCCGCTCTCTAAAGAGCCGCTCTCTAAAGAGCCGCTCTCTAAAGCCCCCCCAGAGCGGCTCTTTGCACATTTTTATGTGCAAAGAGAAGTATTTTATTGTATACTTAAGTTTGTATTTGACAGTGTGTATTTCATACCAAAGAGTATTAATATAATAGATTTTTATTTATTTATTTATTCTTTTACTACTTGTCTAAGCAAATCCCACGCATGAAATCAGAGACCCATCATTACACATAAAATGCACCAGAATGCAAGAAATTACATATAATTTGCTGAAAACCCCCAGACCTCCTAAAAACACTCAAAATAAGTCCACAAAGCCTCATAAATGTTATATGTTACAAATTCTTTATGACGTGTTAATAGCAGCAAACAGTTGATTTACTTCTTTCAAATTCATTTCACTTCATCTCGTTACTTGTTAAAAACATGTGGCTCTTTCTGACTCATTTGGTCTGAAATGGGCCAAGGCTCTTTTCCTGGTGCAGACTTTTGGTCTAAGGACCAGACGCACCAGAAAGACGGGGACTAAAAGGCTTAAGGCTGATGTGCCTCCCAAAAATGGAAAACATTTGAAGGACATGTAAAACTGGACAGACTGGTGCCATGAACACACTTTATAATCTGATGATGAAATCACACCTGCTCTTTATGTTTTAAATGGACTTATGCACTCGTCTGTTTTTTGTTTGTATTTTTTCTGTATTTTGAACAGGGTGCCCATGAAGCCACCGAGTATATATATAATTAAGCACCTAATTTGTAGTAATAATTTAAGCCAATAAAGAACATTGACAATAACTCTACAAATACATGCAATACTAACTTAGAAAAGAGCTTACTTGACACGACTGATGAAGTTGTCTAAGGATCTTCTGTAGTTTGCCGTACTCTTCTCTCTCCAGATACAATTTTCCCAACTGTGAAATCAAAAATACAGAATTAAAATCTTTGATAAGTTGAAACCAGGATCAAATATATTTATAATAATCATAACAATATACCTTCGTATTAGTTTTAAACCATAGTCTGTCGTTCTTTGCATCTTTCAAAGCCTCCAATGTCGTTTCATAAAACTCCTGCAGCAGGTCCATCTGGAGGAAGCATTTGATTAAATAATGACCGTTCACTGTAGATTAAACCTTAAAGGGTCTAGATTATGAAAAACTGACTCTTATTGAGCTTTAAATCATGTTCTAACGCTGTTACCTCATCAAAAACATCTGTAACATCTCCAAACCTCAAAACATCACGAAGTGGTAGTTTTCAAGTTAACAGCTACGTTTTTACTTTTAGTTCAGTAGAGACTGGCAATTCCAGGGCAGAAATGATCCAAATGAAGGTGTGTGGAGTTTAAAAACACAGTGGAGCACTTCCTGTATCACCACATGATGACATCACAAGGTGGAACAGAGTGTTTTCAGTTTGAGAGAAGAACTCAGTATAAATCTGCAGGGTTTTGTGTGTAAAACGTGTGAATGAAACACAACAGGTCTGTTAGTGATGAGGAAACAACATTAGAACATACATCAGAAAATGTCGTGGTACGAACCCTTTAAATATTTACTTTCAGAGAATAAACTTGGTCATAACTAACGCCCGCGGCTTGTCTTCCTCTTTAACATTTACCCGCCTCATGCCCAAAGCAGTAGGTGAAAATATCTGTTTCTAATCTACAAATCCACACTACTCTGGGTTTATAGGGTTGAGGAATAACGCATGATACAAACTGAACTGGGATCTCATTCCTGGTTCTCTTTAATGCAGCTCTGTGCTCAAACAATCCCACGCCCCCTACTGGTCAGCCTCAGTAATGCTCGAATGATTGACAGGTGGATTTAACCAATTGTAATGAAGTATGAAGCAGATGACTTTAGTAACTTCTTAAAGGTAAAACACAGATACTATGTTTATACAAATTGTGAAAATCTAAAGAAAAACTGTGATTTTTTTTTTTGTATATTGTATATCCCTGGGTGTTTGCAAAGAAACCTCAGCAATCTGACCACGGAACAATACAGACATTACACATTCAAATACTAAAATAATCCTCCTTATTGGGGTGACGTTACCTGTTTGGAGGTAGAGATGTAGTCCAGTATGGAGTTGATAGACTTCTCTGAATAGTTCCTTGTGACCGCACTCCTGATGTACGTGAGCAGCTGCTTGTACCTGTTCATCATCTCAGGAAAATTGGTCTGTAGGAAGAACACACAGGTTTTTACTTCACAGAGACAGAGCTAAGGGTTGAATTTCGACCATTACTGACTAAATCTGAGTACAGAGATGCATTAACCAAAACAATGTTAAAAAGTTAACAAAAGAGCTGTGGAAAAACATGTTTATCTGCTGCGTCACTAGTAGAAAATATATTTATTGCACACCAGAATATTTTTGAATTAATGCCAAGTTCAGTGTTTAGCATCTCAAACTCTCCAGACTAACTGATAAAGTTAACAATGTTGGAAAGTAACTAAATACATGTCCTGAAAATGCAAATACAGTATACACATAGTGGAGTAACTGTTTTGCCGGACAATGACTATCTATACTATACAGTACAATTTCATTTGTTGGCATTTCAGAATATAATTTCCTAAAACTGCAGTATTTGATCAAACAGCTCAGTATTAGTCAGAGAAAAAGAACACACTGCTCTTGAGGCGAGTGATTTTTCCTTAGTGGCAAATGCCCAACAAACTGTGCAAACATGAATCTATTTTTGATTCCATGAAACGCTTTTACACTGTAATATGATGCAACTTAACAAGAAAGTATTCAGTATTCATACACAGTACTTTGACTGGGCCATGCAGCAAAATATGTAATAAAATATTCTGTAATTAAACACTTTATCCCACTGTTGGTATTTTAATTGAATGTATCTACTCAAAACTGTAAGTAATGCAACTGTATAAGACATAATGGTGTTCGGTGACACATACCAGTTTGAAGTTGATTTTAATCATCTGTTTCAGTGCTTTGAATCCCCACTCTCCTTTTTCTCCTTCTAACTCCAGAACCTGAAACAGCAGAGATCATGAGATCACGTCTGAGGTTACACAGAAATCTGAATGAAATGTCAGGCAGAATTTAAGAAGCAACCCCACCACCAAACACACACAAGTACACACAGAGATACCACACACCGATCATACGCAGATCACACACACACAGACACACACAGAGACAGAGATATCACACACTGACACACACACACACACACACACACACACACAGATCACACACACAGACACACAGAGACATCACATACTGATACACACACAGATCATACACACACACACACAGATCACAGAGATCACACACACAGATCAAACACAGATCATACACACACAGAGACACACACAGAAACAGAGATATCACACACTGATACACACACACACACACAGATCACACACAGAGACATCACACACTGATACACACACACACTGATCACACACTGATACACACAAAGAGACAGAGACATCACACACTGATACACACACACACGCAGATCACACACACAGATACACACACACACACACACACAGAGATCACACACACAGATCACACACACACAGATCACACACACACAGATCTCTCTCACTCGCACACACACACACAGATCACACACAGATCTCACACACACACACAGAGATCATACACATAAAGATCACACACACACACACACACAGATCACACACACACACAGAGATCATACACATAAAGATCACACACACACACACACACACACAGATCACACACACACACACAGATCTCTCACACACAGAGATCACACACGCACACAGATCTCTCACACTCACACAAACACACACAGAGATCACACACTCAAACACACACAGAGATCACACACTCAAACACACACAGAGATCACACACTCACACACACACACACAGATCTCTCTCACTCGCGCGCACGCGCGCACACTCACACACACACAGATCACACACAGAGATCACACACACAGATCTCGCTCTCTCTCACACACACACAGATCACACACACAGAGATCATACACATAAAGATCACACACACACAGAGATCACACACACACACAGATCTCTCACACTCACACACACACACACACACACACACACACACACACAGAGATCACACACTCAAACACACAG
This sequence comes from Periophthalmus modestus, assembly GCA_019594935.1. Taxonomy (NCBI): domain Eukaryota; kingdom Metazoa; phylum Chordata; class Actinopteri; order Gobiiformes; family Gobiidae; genus Periophthalmus; species Periophthalmus modestus. The sequence continues at coordinate 1,552,538 of JAIEZT010001214.1, read as the reverse complement.
AGATCACACACTCACATAGATCACACACATAGATCACACAGACACAGATCACACACACACACACACACACCTTCTGGAAGCTGCTGAGAGCTGCTTTGGGGTCGTCTTCCTTCAGGGCTTTGGAGTTGTAGTACTGGTTCTCCAGGTCCACATTTGGCTCTGAGTTACTGTCCTCTGAATATTCCTTGGATAAAAGACAAAAGTCTGAGACACTGTGCGCCTGTTTGTGCTCGCGCCACATCATCCAAACAGTTTACAAACACATTTCACAGGAAAAAGTCACAGATTACCCTCCTCATGCAAGACTTTAGCCTGTTAGCGTTAGCATGAGCATGACTAGCTAGCCGGTTGTTTTGCTCTTACGAACTGCAGTTTAAGCTTTTTTTACTTCAAATGCAAACAATTCCCCTGGCCCATGTTGTTGTGTTTCATATTTTTATAATTCCGTGGCTGATGTGAGCGTGTGGGGGACCGTTAGCCGGCTCAAATGCTAATGTTGACTTCCATTTGCCTGCTTTAACATTAGCCACCATGCTAACCACACAGCGGTTAGCTCGTTAGCTCCTGTCAGTGAAACGATTCAGTTTTAACACGAAAACAACAACTTTAAGTGACAAATACCAGGTCATAATCTTCTTCATCGTCGCACATGAAATCGTCCTCCATGTCCGACATTTTGGCGGCTGTTAGTCCCGGTTCAGAGGCAGTCAGGAGCCGGCCTGTGCTGTGTTGTCACCGATGGGGAGGCGGTGTGTCACTGTGGAGCGTTACCGCGGGCCGCAGCTCCGCCAGGCCGAGAGATGGCGCTGCAAGACCGCGTCATGGAGCAGCACGAGCCGGGGACAGGCTCCAGTCAGTCATTCATGGGCTGTTAAAGGTCCTATATTACACAAAATCGACTCTTATGAGCTGTAAGTCGTGTTATAATGTTGTTACCTCCTCAAAAACAGACCTGGAGTTGTGTTTTGTTTCATTCACACATGTTTGAGTAACTCTTAAAACGCTCAAAACGCTCTGTTCCACCTTTTACCTTTAGTTCAGTAGAAATTGGCATTTCCAGGACTGAAATTATCCAGATGATTCTAGTGAAGGTGCTTGGAGTTACCCCTTTAAGGACTGAGCACCAGACATGGCAACTACGGCCCGTGGGCCACTCACGGCCATTTGAGTTTATTAATCCGGCCCGCCAAATGTGCCAAATTATATTAAAATAAGTAAGGATAAACTTTGTTCAAGTTACTTTTCAACAAGTTTTTGATCTTTTGACACTTGATAAAAACTGAATGTGAGTTTTTCTGCTGTGTTTATTTAACTCAAATTTAATACATTAAATATTAATTTAATTAATGCATTTGGAAAACAATTTGTACAATGAGCCTTTCATTTGATACATGTTACAGGTCAAATCTCTAATGTCATATTTACACACATACATCCTGGTCCCGCCCCCCTCTCATGTCACATTTTAGACCCACTGTGGCCCGACGGTCAAAAAGTTTGCCCACCCCTGTTATAGACCAGTATAGCTCGCTTAGACTTTTCTTTTTTTAGCCATAAAATTCATGTTGCAGGAAGTATGAGCATGTATCTGCCTTTTTTTCACACAACGACCTCTATTTTACACGTCCCATCCTTATTTTTCCTTTGACGCATCAAATAACTGACTGGGAGAAATCCCGCGGGCTCCTGCGCTCTGATTGTTCGTCTTCAAGGGCGACGTAAGTACATTACAGTAATGACAGTAACATATTTAAAGGCCTTCATGTCTCTGCTTTGAGACGCAACATGAAGCACAGTTGGTTGCAGAGTTACAGTGATGGAAAGTCCACAACCTCGAGTCTATCGGCGGAGACAGCATCCGACGCCATGGAGACAGCATCCGACGCCACAGTGGAGCACTTCCTGTATTACAACATGATGACATCACAAGCTGGAGCAGAGTTTTTTCAGTTTGAGAGAAGAACTCAGTGTAAATCTGCAGGGTTTGTGTGTTAAACATGTGTGAATTAAACAAAACACAACTCCAGGTCTGTTTGTGGCGATGAAACAACATCAGAACAGGTCAGAAAACAGTGTAATATGGGCCCTTTAACTTACAATAACCTGTTGTTTCTTTTTGTTTTCAGAGCTGCGGCGAAACATTAAGACTCAAGTACTTATCAAACTCATCAAGCCTTACACGAGAATACACATCCTGTTCATTTCAAAGGTAAGAACCGTGTAAAGTCGTTTTTTTCATGGTCAAATTTCATTATGAACAAATGTGTCAGTTAAAGAGCTTCAGTTCAGCCTCTGTTATAGGCGACATTTTGAGGACTTTTCACCAGTAATGTATAATGTAGTTGAAAATGTCCAAATGTTGCTATGAAAACAGTCCAGATATTTCGTCTGTCTGATACAAATTGATAGTTTGATGGTTCACGTAGCTCACAAGTGCAGGAAAAAGACTGAGAATAGTGAGAATAGTGTAATTTGGGCTGTTTAAGTCAGACTTTGAAGCCTCATTTAAAACCTGCTCACTGGAAATGGGTTGAAACTGCCCTTGTGTCCTTAGGCAAGACACTTCACACACCCTGCCTGGTATCAGTGTGGTGTGTGCATGATTATTTAAAGGCGGACGGCACAGACTGACGGCCTCACTTCTGTCAGTCTACCCCAGGGCAGCTGTGGCTTTGTGTTAATGTGGAGTGAATGAAAAATGTTCTGTACAGCACTTACATTTACATTCTTTTATATCTTTTTTTAGCGTAATCCCTCAGTCGTCCAGGTCTGATCCACGGTAAAAGCCGACGTTAAATCTGTCTACTTCACTCCTACAACTTTTTGTCCAGTTGACAGATTTAACTCTGGCTTTTACTATTCTTTATTAATTTATTTCGAGCAGATTAATGAACACAATAGGTCAGAACACATGTATCCAGTAGACTTACACTTATTGCACATATTTTACATATATAAAGGAGTGAAAAGAGGAAAAATGAGTAAATCTCACCTCTGGCTTTGGGTGTCTTGAAAGGCCCGTGGACCAATGTTTGTTGAAAGCATTTTAATACTTGGATTGGCCAAAATTATTAGAGGAAATTATTTTTTACTGGAAATTGTCTGGAAATCTACCACAAACCCCTCAATAATAAACATTACCTCATAGCTACTTTAAATATATATATTTTTTTGTTATTATATTGTAACGTGTGCGCTACTGTGTAAAAGTCATTTCACCTGAGCTTTATAAAGGAACAGTGTCTCTGTCAAAACTGTGTTAAATGCACAAATATGAATCTGACGCCTGGTTTGTCCCTCCTCGTCAGATCAGGGAGGCACCGATCCAGCTTCTTCTGATGCTGATGTCGATCCTTTGGCTTTAAGTGTTACCTGAGAAGAGACTGAAAATACTAGTTATTTCCTTTAAAACAAACCAAATGTGTTTTAATATGTAAATATGTGAATATGTATGAATGTATGAATGTGACTGAACTGGTTTTAAACTAAATTAACTTATTTATTAGAAAACTACAGCACTTTAAAATGACTGGAAGCACTTTAGCCACATACGCACTTTACAAACAGACACTTTAGACCAAATGAGTGTGAATTTTTTTTTTGTGAACTGTGGAGTTTGTGTTATTCTGTCTTTTGTCCCGTTTTAGATGTTAAGGGACTGAGAATGAAAATTAGCTGTGCAGCGACTTCATCACATTTACACGTGTATTTTTTTACTGGTGTTTATTAATGTGCGTTGTCCCTTTTAAATAAATAAATGAATTCAATAAACTATCATTTATCATTTAAAGAAACTACAGAACAGCTTAAAAATACAAGTTTAATATTACGAGATGTTTTGCACCAACATTGTCCAGTAAATCGTCTTATCACCGATCTGCAGACATGAGTAGGATATCGACTGAACCGATATCTTAGAACCGATGTCCGATCCACAAAATTGTTAAACTCACATCTGTGCATCCCTGTGAAGTTTGGACGAGCAAAGTGACATGGAACAACCACGAAGAACACAAGCACCTCAGCTACGTCCATGTGAACAAGTGACACAACACACCCACTTTGTAAACTCTGTGTAGCAGCGAGCTCACTGTCACTTTTATTAAAATCAGAAAAAAAATCCAGCTCCTTCCACCTGCAGCTCCCTGTCCACAGCCTCATCTATAAAAATATTTGTTCATTTTAGAGTGAATTTGCAAAATAAAATCACAGAGATGAAACTGGACAGGAAGTAGTAACGCTAACAGTGAGGTAGAGGGCGCTGTTGTGCACGGAGCCTGTTGGACCTGCGTCAGACTCACTGGGTTTTACCTGGTTTGAGCCCAAATGTTTTTTTGGAAAACTCTGGACTTTTGTCAATAAATTAAATCAATAGTTGTTTTCAAATGAGCTAATAACTAATAATAAAAACTGTTTTTATCTCAGAGCATAAGCGAGAAGTTATAGGACTAAACCAGGACTAAACCAGGTCTAAACCAGGACTAAACCAGGACTAAACCAGGACTGAACCAGGACTAAACCAGGACTGAACCAGGACTAAACCAGGACTGAACCAGGACTGAACCAGGACTAAACCAGGACTGAACCAGGACTAAACCAGGACTGAACTAGGACTAAACCAGGACTGAACCAGGACTGAACCAGGACTAAACCAGGTCTAAACCAGGACTAAACCAGGACCAAACCAGGACCAAACCAGGACTAAACCAAGACTTAACGAGGACTAAACCAGGTCTAAACCAGAACTAAACCAGAACTAAACCAGGAATAAACCAGGTCTAAACCAGAACTAAACCAGGAATAAACCAGGTCTAAACCAGAACTAAACCAGGACTGAACCAGGACTTAACCAGGGCTAAACCAGAACTAAACCAGGATTAAACCAGGACTAAACCAGAACTAAACCGAGACCAAACTGGGACCAAACCAGGACAAAACCAGGACTAAACCAGGACTAAATCAGAACTAAACCGGGACTAAAATGGGACTAAAACAGGACTAAAACAGGAACAAATCAAGACTAAACCAGGACTAAACTAAGCTGTGAGTATCATAGCAACCAAAGAGCCAATCTGGAGCGAGGCTGTTGAAGGTAACGCTCCTTCCCACTTAGCAACGCTGTCAATCAAACCTCGGGGAAAGAAGAACCTGATGTGTCTGTTATTAATCTTCATATGTTGATTTACGGACACAATAGGATCATGTAGAGGGTTAATACGAACATTTAAGACCAAAATGACGAGTCTGAGCAGCAGCAGGTACAGAGAGAGGACACAGTTTTTATATAGAAAGTGAACTGGAGCCAGAAGCGTGCCCCATGCTCACTTCCTGTTTGGAGCGCGGCGGCTAGCAGGTTAGCTATGTCCATTTATATACACAGTCTGTCTATATGACTTACTTAAACCCTGTTCAAACATCCGTAGCTGTGTCGCTGCTTCGGTCTGACGCACTTTGCTTCGAGTCCCTTTAAAAACATAACTCCCTTTTGCACTTTTCAAGTTCGAATCACCCAATGAATCAAGATCACGTCGAGCGGGTTTTGGCTTCCGTGCCGCGTCCTCTCCCCAGCATCGTGTTCTCTCCAAATCTCCGGGGTCACCTGGCATTACACCGGGAATTTTATTGCTTAAAGTCTTCCCAAAATTACACAACCGGTTTACGTGTCATCAACTAATGTGTCATAGGTTTATTTCAAAAAGTCCATCAGTGGGCCCAGAGAGCGGATCCGTCATCGGGAGCTGTCAGCGTGGCCATAATATTTACACAATCCAGACGTGAATCACCAGCGGCAAAAAGGACGAGAATGTTTTCGCTGGCGGATATGTAACTTTTAAATGTTATAAAAGTGTCCAAGTCCCAATTTGGTCTTAAGCGGCGCTGTGCTCTGGCTCCAGCGCCACGTTAGATCTGGTTCCACGTTGGAAGTAGCGATTTTCCCAAGAACATTTTAAATCAGCGTCTTCGTGTTGGTCTTTTGTTCTTTTCATATTTTGGGGATTGGACTGATTTTTGGTGACATGTTTCGGGAAAGTGCCAAGTGCAGTTTCAGGGTTGACGTGAATAGGTTTGGTAGCAAAAGTGTCAAGGAGCGAACGCAGGCCAGAGCCACTTACGGTCAGAAAACACCAAAACTGTGCTGGAAATGAAAGGCCCCATATCTGATCTGTGGTTTAATGTCGTTTCCTCGTCACAAAAAGCTGGAGTTGTGCTTTTTTCATTTACCTATTAGTTATTTCTTTGCTGTGTTGCCAAGTACGGCGTTAAACTTGTATTTATTCAGTTAGACATAGTTTTATTTCTCTAAAAGATCTTAAAAAACGTTGATTCTTACTGTGAGCGAGGGCTGTCAGAAGTATTGAAAGTAGATATTTGAGCAGGTATCGATACTAAAAAAGTCCCATTGACAGGACAGAAATGAACCTTTCCTGAATAACTTTAGAAAGATGATGAGCTGAACAAGTATAAAACACTTAGACTAGTGTACGCCGAACTGGGACTAAACCAGGACTAACAGTAGTTAGTGGGCGACAGTAGCTCAGTTGGTTGGGTGTTTGTCCACTGATCCGAAGGTTGGCGGTTCAAATCCCGCTCTCTACATAAATATCATTGGTTGAGTGGTTAGATCCACTGACTTGAAGGTTGGCGGTGCAATTCCAGCCCTCACAGATGAATGCGGTCGTTGTGTCCTTGGGCAAGACACTTAACCCACCTCGCCCCCAGTGTCTGCGTACACTGGTGTATGAATGTGTGTGTGGATGGGTGACTGGTTCCTTGTTGTAAAGCGCTTTGAGTGCCTTGAAAGGTAGAAAAGCGCTATAAAAATGTGACCATTTACCATTTTAAACCAGGGCTAAACCAGGACCTAACCAGGACTAAACCGGGACCAAACTAGGGCTAAACCAGGGCTAAACAAGGGCCTAACCAGGACTAAACCAGGACTAAACTAGGGCTAAACCAGGACTAAACCAGGGCTAAACAAGGGCCTAACCAGGACTAAACCAGGACTAAACTAGGGCTAAACCAGGACTAAACCAGGACCAAACCAGGGCTAAACCAGGGCTAAACCAGGACTAAACCAGGACCAAACCAGGGCTAAACCAGGACTAAACCAGGGCTAAACAAGGGCCTAACCAGGACTAAACCAGGACTAAACTAGGGCTAAACCAGGACTAAACCAGGACCAAACCAGGGCTAAACCAGGGCTAAACCAGGACTAAACCAGGACCAAACCAGGGCTAAACCAGGACTAAACCAGGACCAAACCCGGACTAAACCGGGACTAAACCGGGACTTACCAGGGCTAAACCAGGACTATACCAGGACCAAACCCGGACTAAACCGGGACTAAACCGGGACTAAACCGGGGCTAAACCGGGACTTACCAGGGCTAAACCAGGACTAAACCAGAACCAAACCGGGACTAACCCGGGAGTAAACCAGGACTGAACCAGGACCAAACCGGGACTAACCCGGGAGTAAACCAGGACTGAACCAGGACCTAACCGGGACCAAACCCAGTCTTTATGCTGATGTGTCTCTGTATGTTTCAGTATCAGACACACAGACTTGTATTAACACCAGGGACACTGTGACCCTCCTGCTCACTGAGGGTTACACATGAGGGTTACACACTGAGGGTTACACACTGAGGGTTACACACACTGAGGGTTACACACTGAGGGTTACACACTGAGGGTTACACACTGAGGGTTACACACTGAGGGATACACACACATGAGGGTTACACATGAGGGTTACACACACAGAGTGTTACACACTGAGGGTTACACACACTGAGGGTTACACATGAGGGTTACACACACATGAGGGTTACACATGAGGGTTACACACACAGAGTGTTACACACTGAGGGTTACACATGAGGGTTACACACTGAGGGTTACACACACTGAGGGTTACACACATATAACACACGTGGGAAGAGAAGTCCTAACATTTAATCTGGAACATCACAGAATATTGAGTGTTTTTTATTATCATCGTGTTTCAAAATCAGTATCGAGTATCAAGTCTAGTCCTTAAATTTTAAAGTTGTGAAAACACTGTTTGGCCCTGTCCAGAACATTCTAGACGAGCCAATAACATCTCCATGGAGACAGGTGATGGACCCTCTTGCTGAAAAGTTCCTGAGTGCACCTTTAAAGCTCCTGTATTACACAAACTGACTCTTGTGAGGTTTAAGTCATGTTCTAATGTTTCCTCATCACACACAGACCTGGAGATGTGTTTTGTTTCATTCACACGTGTTTAAGTTTTTCTCTCAAACTGAAAACACTCTGTTCCACCTTGTGATGTCATCATGTGCTAATACAGGAAGTGCTCCACTGTGTTTTTAAACTCCACACACCTTCACTATAGAATCATTTGGATCATCTCAGCTCTGGAGTTGCCTGTACTGAATAAAGCTAAAAGGAGCTGCTGTCAACTTGAAAACTACCACTTCATGACATCACAAGGTGGAACAGAGCGTTTTGAGCTTTGGAGATGTAGACAGACTAATAATAGAGGGCACATTCCCGGTGACACATTTCTCAGCCTGTTCTGTCTGAGCTGTTTCAAACAAAGCCTCAGACTCAGCAGACTTCAGAGGCGGCCGCTCGTCCCGGCTCCGTGCGTGACACTCGTTTGCACCTCGTCTGTCAGCGTCTGATTAAATGAATTGGATTTGCGTAAACAAGGTGCGTCCCCGGCTCCAAATCAACAGGAGGAAATGTGTGGGGCCTTGGACAAAAAGAACGTGGGACTGCGGCGCTACGCCCTGATCGCTGTCAGCGCCGCCGCAGCCTTGTCATTAGAACACATTAGAGTTATTCAAAACCACTGCAGACCCATCACCACACACACTCTACATTCTCTCTTTGTGTAATTAATCCTGAGCTAATAATGGGACAGCGGCAGCAGTGGGTTGGGACTGTTGAGCAATGCATTGTGGGTAATATTTGGGAGTAAAATCCAGAGAGTAAAGGTATCACGACATCTGAGCATATTTAGTATTAGTATTTTGAAAAGAAAAGTAGATGAGCCATTGTTACCTACAGATGTGGAAATGTCTGACTGCAGTGGTGGAAGGTAAAGTAAAAGTAGTATCTGTACTTTACTTAAGTACATTTTACAGTGGTACTTTATACTTTTCCTTCAGTACATTTGAGTGCAGTATCTGTACTTTCTACTCCACTACATTTTTGAACAGGGCTGAAAAGTAAAAGTCCATCCATCCATTTTCTTCCTCTTTTCCGGGGCTGGGTCGCGGGGCAGGAGTCTAAGCCGGGATTCCCAGACTTCCCTCACCCCAGACACGTCCTCCAGCTCTTCCGGTACGGCCCCAAGGTGTTCCCAGGCCAACTCAGAGACATAGTCTCTCCAGCATGTCCTGAGTCTTCCCCGGGGCCTCGTCCTGGTGGGACATGCCTGGAACAACTCCCCAGGGAGGCGTCCAGGGGGCATCCTGAGCAGATGCCTGAGATACTTAAGCTGCTGCTCTTGACATGGAGAAGCAGCGGCTCTACTCCGAGCTCCTCCCGTGTGATTGAGCTCCTCACTCTATCTCTAAGGGAGCATCCAGCCGCCCTGCGGAGGAAACTCATTTCGGCCGATTGTATCCGCGATCTTGTCCTTTCGGTCATGACCCAGAGCTCATGACCAGAGGTGAGGGCAGGAACTTAGACTGAGGTAAATCAAGAGCTTTGCCTTTCGACTCAGCTCCTTCTTTACCTCAACGGACCGATACAGCGACCACATCACTGCAGACGCTGCACCGATCCACCTGTCAATCTCACGCTCCATCCTTCCCTCACTCGAGAACAAGACCCCGAGATACTTAAACTCCTCCACTTGAGGCAAGGACTCTCCACCACCTGAAGAGGGCGCCACCTTTTTCCGGTCGAGAACCATGGCCTCGGATTTGGAGGAGCTGATGAAAAAGTAAAAGTATTTTTCATTATTGTTTGAGACCTGCTGAAATGGTTGAGGTTTATTTGAATTAATTTGAATGTTAATAGTTTGTTGAATTTATGCTTTCTGATTTTAATATAAGTGTTAGCTTTGAGACACAGTGAGCTAGCTAGTGCGCTGCTCTCATAGACTGTATGTAAATGGACATAGCTAACCTGCTCGCCGCTGTGTTTCAAATAGGAAGTGATCATGGACTCGCTTTTGACTCCAGCAACTCTGGCTCCAGTTCACTTTCTATATAAAAACCGTGTCCCCTCTCTCTGTACCTGCTGCTGTCTCATTTTGGTCTTAAATGTTCGTATTAACCCTCTACATGATCCTGGGGTTTTTATTTCACTATTGTGTCTGTAAATCAACATATGAACATTACTAACAGACAAATCAGCTCCTTCTTTCCCCGAGGTCGCTCCCGATACCGTTAGCGACATGTTCGATTGACAGCGTTGCTAAGCGAAGGGCCGTTACTTTCAACAGCGTCGCTCCTGATTGGCTCTGTGGTTGCTCTGATACTCGTGGTCAGAACATCACACTCGTCTTTATTCTTTACTCTGTGGCTGCTCGACTGCAGTAAAGTTTTTCTGAGTTTGATTCTAACAGGCTCATGCTGATGTTTTGATAAACACATATTCATTCTCAGTCCAAATAGTAACAGTAAAGAGTCCCCCAGGCCACATCAGGCCCGTGAGGACCCCTAAACACCTCCGACTCTGCTCTTTCATTCATACAGCCTAATTACTGCGCTCTTTTCTCCTGCCTGTGCCGTGCGTACACTAACTTTTATTACACATTTAATACCAGCGTTTTCATATAAGCAGCCAAGACATTTTTCACACGGCACCAAATCCTTTTAATGGTGTGAATACGCTTTGATTCCTGACTTCATAAACATGACTTTTATTTGCGCTGTGTGTGTGAGCCTCATATACCCACCTGAGTGAGCTCTTACACAACCAGCCCTGAGGTCATGGGCTCACGTCTGCTCCGTCTGCGTGACTACAACATTTGTTTTCCTCATTTATTTACTGATTTCGCCGTTGCTCTCTGCGTTTTTACAAGCTATGTCGAAGCGTGTCTCAATTTTATGCAATAACTTCCATCAGAGGAGCTGTTATTACAGATGAAATCCAACCTCCATGAGCTGAAACCACAAGTCCACACGCGAGCCCGTCTCTCACACGCGACTCCTGCTGCTGCTCAGACTCACACTTCATGTTTGCATTTACCCAGCATCCCTCTGCACCTCGCTATAGAACCAGCCCCAGCGCACTGCAGGATTATCCATATATATGTTTGGGAAAGTACTAAATCATCCTCTTAACACTCTCTCAAATATGACCAAAACCAAAACTCCAACAACTTTTTGTCCAGTGGATCAGACCTGGACAAATGAGGCATTAACCCAGCCGAGTTTATTTGTACAGCACCAGTCGAGGACAAAGTAACTCAAAGAACTTTACAGACAAAGAACAATACAACTAATCCAAACATAAAAACATAAATGAACAAAAGAGAAGAGTGAATATAAAATGAAGAGAGGTAGTCCTGGTTTATTCCTGGTTTACTCCTGGTTTAGTCCTGGTTTAGTCCTGGTTTAGTTCTGGTTTAGT
>JAIEZT010001214.1:1520959-1535959 GCA_019594935.1 Periophthalmus modestus | reverse complement strand
GTCCAGGTGGTCGAGTATGTTGGCCCCAGGTTCTTCCTCATGAGGCAGCTGGAGGTCCCTGTACCGCCCCCCCAGTGGAGAAATAAGTGAGAACCATTTCAGGAGACTTCATCATGAAGCTCACTGAGAGAAGGACAAGGGTTTGCAGTACTGTTGCAAAAGGCTACTTTATTTGAATATAAATGTTTAATTTATTTAACTTTTTTTCAATGTTTTTTTCACCTATGGTCATGAGCTTTGGGTAATGACCAAAAGGACAAGATGGCGGATACAAGCGTTTAAATTGGTTTCCTCCGCAGGGTGTCTGGGTGCTCCCTTGGAGAAAGGGGGAGGAGCTCAGTCACACGGGAGGAGCTCAGAGTAGAGCCGCTGCTCCTCCACGTGGAGAGGAACACCTGAGGTGAGAGGCCTCAGAGAACACCCAGGACATGCTGGAGGGACTCTCGGCTGGCCTGGGAATGCCCCGGGATCCCCCCGAGCTGGATCAAGTGTGTGTGGAAGGGGAAGTCTGGGCCTCCGCTCAAACTGTGACCCGGCCCTGGATAAAGACCAAGAAAACAGATGGAATGTTTTTTCTTCACTACAAAATTCCATATATCTTACTTCATATATTTGATGTCGTCCATATGTATCTAAAATGTAGAAAGTAGTAAACAAAGAAAAAAAACATCGAGCGAGAGGGTTTGTCCAAATGTGTGACTGGTCGTACCTTCCACCACTGGTCACTGGTGAAGACAAACCTCATCTATCTCTGGGGCTGTTTCTGTGCTTACATCACGGTTCTTCTGAAGTTCAACTCTGGTAACTATTTGGGCAGAAAAATGTAACATTGAGCTGGATGTGGTTGGTCTGGTTTGCAGATGTCACGCTCAGTGATAATTCTAACTAAAGTCTCTCTAATTTCCTTTTTTGTGCATGGTGTGTGTCAGGAAACGGCATCGTTAAAATGGAGGTGATATTTTCAGTTAATTTCTCTGTGTGGATGATGCAGTATCTCCTACGATCCTCCTTTTTTTGCACAGGTGTAAAATTGTAAAAACAATTACTATTCTTTTTAAGAGTCATGCCAAAAATATCCTGACATATTAACAAGAAGTTTATGCACATTTTATAGGTATTTGTCCAAATCCCATTTACCATTTACCAACCTCAAATAACATTTTATATTCAAGTACGACCCCCTGGCAAGAGCTTGTGTACCGATGGTTTGGAAACACTAATTTGATGATGACTAGGGAGGCTCTGCATGTATGTCTATGGAGAATGTTCATCAGTTACCATGGTGACACAATGCACACATTAGCAAACTGTGTCAGATTATTAATATATGGATTTAAAGAGCAAGTTTTCAGAAGATCGATACAAGCGTTCAAGGTCCTGTTTAGGAGTTTGATTTTACACAAGAACATCGGCTTGGCGGCCTCTCTGTTGCCCCTGATGCTACGGTCTGAACGCAGCATAACTGAAAAAACTCCAGGCTAACGCTATCTAGGTTGTGATTCGAGGGAGACTTGTTTAAAAGTACAAAATCAACTCATCTGTTGTAATTCCGGCAAAACCAGTTCATTTAAATTCAGATTGTGTTAAAACAAAGCTCAGATTAAAGTCTAACTTGAGTATGTCTGAGCTTCAGACAGAACAGTGCCTCTAGTTAGAATCACCCACTCCAGAGGGAATTTTGATGACATCAGCTGCAAACCAGGTCCAACGAGTATAACCGGGACGAGGGACCGTACACCTTATCTCTGTGGTGGCATCAGCCATCCTGTACGGTGTGGTCTGCTGGAACAGCAGCATCACAGAGAGGGAGAGGAAGAAGCTGGACAAGATCATCAAGAAGTCCAGCTCCGTCCTGGGCTGTCCTCTGGACTCAGTGCAGGAGGTGGGGGACAGGAGGGTCCTGGCTAAGGTCATCTCTATGCTGGACCATGAGTCTCACCCCCTGCAGGACGCTCTGTCTGCCCTGGAGAGCAGCTTCAGTGACAGAATGATTCACCCTCGCTGTGTGAAGGAGAGGTTCCGCAGGTCTTTCCTTCCTGCTGCTGTCAGACTATACAATGAACACTGTTAACTCTGAACATGTGTCATTCAGCCATATTTAATCAAACCCATGTGCAATACTCAAGTCACTTTATCACTTTCACTTTGTATATCTATATGTATATATATGTGTATATTAGAGTTTTATTTTTGAATCTATTTCTTAAATTATTTCTTACTATTTATCTATTACCCTGTTTCTTCTGTTCTCTATGTGTGCCTGTTCTCTATGTGTGCCTGTTCTCTATGTGTGCCTGTTCTCTATGTGTGCCTGTTCTCTATGTGTGCCTGTTCTCTATGTGTGCGGTGCAATGCTGGAATTTCCCCACTGTGGGACTAATAAAGGCTTATCTTATCTTATCATATCACACAGAGCCCCAGAGAAGACGTCAGAAACTAGGGGGCGTACACCATCACTACACCCACATTACACCATCACTACACCATCACTACACCATCACTACAGCGTCACTACACTGTCACTACTTTGTCACTACAACATCACTACAGCATCACTACACCATCACTACACCATCACTACACCATCACTACACCATCACTACAGCGTCACTACACTGTCACTACTTTGTCACTACAACATCACTACAGCATCACTACACCATCACTACAGCGTCACTACACCATCACTACACCATCACTACACCATCACTACAGCATCATTACACCATCACTACAGCGTTACTACAGCGTCACAACAACATCACTACACTGTCACTACACTGTCACTACAGCATCTCTACACCATCACTACAGCGTCACTACAGCGGCACAACATCATTACACCGTTACTACAGCATCACTACATCGTCACCACAGCATCACTACACCATCACTACAGCATCACTAGTGTCACTACACCATCACTACACTACACCGTCACTACACTGTCACTACAGCATCACTACAGCGTCGCTACAACGTCACAACAACATCACAACAACATCACTACACTACAGCGTCACTAAAGCATCACTACTCTGCCATGTAACACTTCTGAGAAAGATACAAGGAGTTGCCCAAACCTGTAAAGGAGACGCTCCTGTCGGACAAAAAGAATCTCTCATTCTGAGAGTAGTTACACATAGATATAGATACAACCGCAGGGCTGTCCAATCCCTCCTCGAGACCCCAGAGCTATTTTGACATGAAAAATAACTTGAATCCAGACAAAACTGCATGAAACATAATTTACAACTGTTATTTTCTTTGCCTGCCCCAAACCGCCAAGTTTTAGATTCCAAAGCTTTTGAAGGCTCTCAATAAAACACAGCATTTTAGTGAAACCAAAACATCTCGCTGTGAACCCCTGAGCTGGTGCTGTCTTCACTCCGGACTGATGAGTACATTGTGTAGGATCCAAAATACTTCAAAAACATGTTCCAAACTCATCCACGAGGAGTTCTAAATGTCTTTTTTGGACAAACCGAGGACATATATTTTGGTGAAAGCACTTACCAAAACTAAAGCTAGAACCGTTTCTTGTTAACTGCAGTAAATAAACATTCAGACCAGAAGTTAGTGAACAAACCAACTGACTATTTACGCCGTTCCTGTGTGAAGCATTTTGGGCAGCCTTGGTTGTCGTAAATGCGCTATACAAAAAATTTCACCTTTGACCTTTGCCTGTGTTAGCGCTTTTCAATTTTAGACAACTGTATGGGTGGGACCATAGACTGTATAAAGTTGCCTACAGCGTTCGGCTCCAGTCAAATTAAGCTCATCAAGTCTAGAGCAGTTATAGCGGCTAATTTGATGCCGAGTTCCACGTTTGGTTTAACAGGGAGTGGGCACTTAGCAACGCTGTCAATCAAACCTGTTGCTAACGCTAGTGGCAGCGACCTCAGAGAAAGAAGTCATGTGATCTGTCTGTTATTAATGTTCATATCTTGATTTACAGACACAAAAGTGAAATAAAAACCCCAGGATCATGTAGAGGGTTAATACGAACATTTAAGACAAAAATGAGTCTGACAGCAGCAGGTACAGAGAGAGGGGACACAGTTTTTCAATTTAAAGTGAATTGGAGCCAGAGACGATGGAGCCAGAAGTGCGTCCATGATCACTTCCTGTTTGGAACGCCTAGCAGGTTATGTCCATTTATATTTAACAGTCTATGGAATAAACCAAGTGCCGCTGTTCCTGTGTGAAGTACTTTGGACAGCTTTGGTTGTTGTAAATGTGCTATACAAATAGATTTGACCTTTGACCTTTGACTGTCTTAGTGCTTTTAAATTTAACAGTAGGGGGACGAGACAAGACACACAGATTAGGGCCACGGGAATGGGACAAGACGAGATTTTGACATAACATTTTGTGTTTCAGTTCACTATTTTGGTCTCACCTTGTATCTTGTTTTTTTTTTATTTTTTATTTTTTCATATTTTTGCTCTTGTTATCACAGACTTTTTGGAACTACATCTTCTCAATAAACGTAACTCGCTAGGGAGAGATACTACAGGCAAAACACTTTTTTTTTTTTCTTTTTTTGGTCTGTTAACATACTAGCTTTGATTTGAAAACAACAAAACTGTTCCCTCTACACCAAATGATCTTTTAATATTTCATTTACTCCAGCTGCTCCATAGACTTATATGGGACAATGTAATGTCAAAGGCCTTTTCCTCAAAATCCAGCCCTTTAAAGTAGCACCTACAAACAACAAACTTTACAGTCCTATACTTAACAGGATTTTGACAAAACACACAGAAGTATTTTTTGATATCTCATTCTGAGTCTAATAAGACAAGGCTGAAGGTGATGCACGAGGGAGTGAAGACCTCGAGGGGGAAATGGAGGACACATGTTTTGCCTGATTGGTGTAAACGTCACATGGCTTTGTGCAGTTAGGAGCTAAATTTCACTAAATTGTTTCCAATTGTTGGTAATTCCTTAATCAGGTCTAAGCAGCTCTTAACAAGAATAATGTTCTCAAAAGCGGAACAAACCCCGACGACCAACCTGACGACGGCATGATTACAGCCAGAGGTCCATCGTTAGTGAAAATGACTCAGGTGCATCCAGACACGATACTTTTGTGCAACAGATGAGAAAAAGTTGAACATTTATAACACTGTTTTACCTTTTAGATTTCAATTCTAAATCATATATTATAAAACACAATAAAATAAGCCATAACATAGCCGCTCACTGGTGAATGGTGACCAGTCCTGAACAATTACCGACCCATCTCAAATCTGCCGTTTTTAGGAAAAGTCCTCAGAGAAAGTTGTTTACCAACAGCTTATTAACTACCTCCAAATGAACAACTCATTTAATGTTTTCCAGTCGGGTTTTAGACCCACCACAGACTGAGACTGCTCTTATCAAGGTGACAAAGGACATCCACCTGACACTGATGCAGCAAAGTCTCAGTGTTGATCCTGTTAGATCTGAGTCTCCTTTGACTCTGTGGATCATGATGCTCTTACAGAGACTAGAGGACTGGGAGGGCATCTGTGGTATTGGACTAAACTGGTTCAAATCCTTTCTAGAGGACAGGAAGTACTTTGTTGAAATTAGAAACTGTGTCTCAGATGAAATGGCCCTGACCTGTGGGATGCCCCAGGGGTCAAACCTGGGACCCCAGTTGTTCAATCTCTACATGCTGCTGTTAGGTCAGTTAATACACATCCAACAGATCAGTGTGTGGATGTAAAGTAACTTTCTCGGGCTAAACTCAGATAAGACTGAAGTCATTGTCTTTGGTCCACAGAAAATCAGCTTTATACCAACTTTAAAGCAGCTCTGCTTTTGTACAAGTCTCTCCATGGACCAGCACCAAAGTACATCTCCCACAAGTTTGTGCCACATGAACCATCTCACACTCTGAGGACTAAACCAGGACTAAACCAGGACTAAACCAGGACTAAACCAGGACTAAACCAGCTCTAAACCAGGACTAAACCAGGACTAAACCAGGACTAAACCAAGACTAAACCAGGACTAAACCAGGACTAAACCAAGACTAAACCAGGACTAAACATGGACTGCATCAGTACTAAACCAGGTCTAAACCAGGACTAAACATGGACTGAACCAGTACTAAACCAGGTCTAAACCAGGACTAAACATGGACTGAACCAAGACTAAACCAGGACTAAAAAAACCAGGACTAAACCAGGGACTAAACCAGGTCTAAAACCAGGACTAAACATGGACTGAACCAAGACTAAACCAGGACTAAACCAGGACTAAACCAGGACTGAACCAGGACTAAACCAGGTGAATCAGTGTTTCAGTTTTGTTCAGTTAAAACCTGGATCATTCTTCCTGAAGATGTGAGACAGACTCGACTTTGACAATGTTTAAATCCAGCTCAAACGGTTCTGTTTAGCTGCTGTGACTGAAAGAGTTTTATTCTGCCTCTTATCTTTTAATGTTCATTTATGATGATTATTTATGTTCTGATTGGTTGTACAGTATTGTGATTTTAATGTCGTTCTTATTCTGTAAAGCTCTTTGAATGACTTTGTGGACCAGCTGTTCTCCACAGATAAACTTGTCTTACTTTGCCCATTAGACCATGTGATTGAAGGAGAGTGGAGGACTTCACTGTTGTTTGCTCTTAATGGTGAAGACTCCTCAAACTGAGACGTTTCTTCTCACGGTAAGAGCACCCTGGAGCTGCAATAACAATAGTTTATGCAGTATATCAGACTGTGCTGTGTCTGTTAACAGTGTTTGCATGTCTGAGCCGCTCCTCCTCCGCAGAGCTGCAGATAAAAGCCTCTTCCCTCCATTAGGACCAGTGTTTACGCTCTTCCACGTGTATGAACCCAGACTTTCCATAGACAATCACACATAGTAACTTTCCATTTGGGCCTGTACTTTGATGTTTCACTGTCCACATGCCCCTGGTGAGGACAGAGCCTCACCACAGGATTAGACCATGTTTATGTTACATGTCATTATGAGCTGTGTAGAACACATGACCACAGACTGTATCAGACGGTTGTGCTGGACACACTGACAGGTGACTGACAGGTGAAGAGAATAACAGAGCATCTCATTATCACAGCACCTGTCACATTTCTGTACATCCTCCGTGTGTCCATGTGTACTCTACAATCATCTGTGGTTTATCTGGTCGTGAGTTAGCAAGGGGTGGTGAAATTTCCGCAGTATAGCATTAAACTTCTCAAAAACATGCATTATCATCTGTGAGCGGGCTCGTCTTTCCACAGATCTGACCTGCATCTTGGCCTAGTGGAGGCACCGTGGAGATACACAAATTTAATGACATACTATGGGACATTCCAGGGAAAGCAATCACAACTCCTTCTCTGAGTGAGGGGAGGATGGAGCGTGAGATCGACAGGTGGATTTTGACTGTTGTGGTGAAGAAGGAGCTGAGTCCAAAGGCAAAGCTCTTGATTTACAGATCAATCTACGTTCTGACCCTCACCTAAGGTCATGAGCTTTGACCTAAGGTCATGAGCTTTGAACAAAAAAAAAGACAAAGTTTAAAATCTGTCAACTGGACACATTGTTGTAGGAGTGAAGATGTTTCGCTGCTCATTCAAGCCACTTCTTCAGTTTGGAATTGAAGAAGTGTGCTGAAGAAACAGCTTGGATGAGCAGCAAAACATCTTCACTAATACAACAATTTGTCCAGTTGACAGATTTTGTCCAGATTTTGCCTTTTGCTCTGGATCAGACCTGGACGACAGATCAATTACACAGACATGACCGAAAGGACAAGATGGTAGATGCAAATGGTCAAAATGAGTTTCCTCTGCAGGGTGGCTGGGCGCTCCCTTAGAGACAGGGTGAGGAGCTCAGTCACACGGGAGGAGCAGCTGAGGTGTCTCAGGCATCTGTTCAGGATGCCTCCTGGACGCCTCTCTGGGGAGGTGTTCCAGGCATGTCCCACCAGGAGGAGGCCTCAGAGAAGACCCAGGACACTTTGGAGGGACTATGTCTCTCGGCTGGACTGGGAACGCCTTGGGGTCCCACCGGAGGAGCTGGAGGAAGTGTCTGGGGTGGGTGACATCAGTCCTTGCTTCGACTGCTGCCCCCACGACCCTGGAAAATGAATGGACGGTGATAACATCTGCATATGGTCAACCAGGGAGTGGACTCTCACCAGAAATGTTACACAGAGCATTTAAAGGTTGGACATTTAAGATCATTATATTTAACATTACATATAATACATATTATCATTTTTTTATGTTGCAAATTTTACTTCCTGGTTGGAAATCATGACATCACACTGTTGGATTCCATAACTGTTACCTAGCAACCACGTAGTACACTTAACTCCTCTAATGCACCGTTTATTATTTGACAAATAAAAGTATAAGAAAAACATTTTGTAATTTTGTTAGATTCATGTTCAAGTTTTCAGAGCAGATATGTTTCTTGTGTAAATTGTGCTACATCACACTAGTGAGCAGCATTTTTTTTCCTTTGTATACCAATTTGTAAGACAAACGTTTGGCAAATCAGCGATTTAAGACCACACACGAAACTACTGCACACTCACATCAGGTTTGTGAAGCCGTAGTGTACTGTTTTGACTCGTGTTTCTTGTATATTTATGGAGCATTTAGTCCACCATAACCTCTACATGATATTCTAGGCGGTGCTCATTGAGTTACAGATTTTTACTACTTCTGTTCCCGTGTACAAGCTTCCACTGGCCCCTACCCAAACCCGGAGAACTTTAATGCTTTGTAAAGGAACATAAACTGGCTGAGTATTTTCTCTTCAAAGATACGATCTGCACCACACTGTCGACACCTCGGCCACTGCGCTGACTTAAACAACTCAAACTCACTGAAATAAGTCTGGCTCTGTGGATTACTATAAAAAACAACATTTAAAAGGACGCTTGAACGAGCCCACATCAAAACCACATTTGTTCCTCCTGTGCAGATCTTCACTGCAGCTAACAGCTTTTTGATGATCCAGAACGGCCAGAACTGAGTGGGACAGATCACAGCAGGGCCCAAGGAAAAGTGTAAAGTGGGCCAGTAAAGTGGGCCAGTAAAGTGGGCCAGTAAAGTGGGCCAGTAAAGTGGGCCAGTAAAGTGGGCCAGTAACAAACCAAAGCTGTTTAAATCAGAGCTGTTCTGCAAAATGGACATTTCAGAATGTTTCTCCATGTTCTAGTCGTTTCTTCTCGCTGAGCCTCTGACGTTGTATTTGGAGTGATTCATGTTTGAGTTTAATCTTTAATCCACTATTTTCCAGACGGCCTTTTGCTGATCAGGTCCCGTTCTCGGCAGCGTCGCGTCGTCATTTTGGTACAAATGAGAAAAAAAAAGTGCTGCTCTAGTGTGATGTTTTTCTGTGTTGTGATGATGTTTACAGCTCCAGTTGGACTTGTTTCTTTTATGAAGTGGTTTTAGATCAATATTGTGATTTAAAATGTGCAAATTATAACATAATGATCCACTGGGGTCAGAGATGAGAACTATAGAGTGACACAAACACAATAGGGCTGATTTAAACGCTCTCAGGTTCTTCTGTCTGTGGGTTTCCAGAATGATGAAACTGTTGCCATAGTGATTAACTATTTAAAAAACTAAATATTATATCTTTTGCATGAGAAGAAGTCATCAAAATGTTGCATACTGGAATCTGAAACGGGTGAATGCCTGTTCTTTTGGCTCTGGGAGTCACCACCAGGTTACGATCAGGTTACTGGTTGAAGTTGCCAGATTGGATTAGAAAAATCCCATTTATTTGGCCAAGTCACGTTCGTATCAAGTTATGTTCTTTTCAAAGTTTCCAAGATCCAAAAATAGATCTCAGAACAGAAAGGTCCTGAGGTCGTCCTGAGAGCTTATTAAAGAGGAGGTATTTTAATTCTATGGAGAATTAAAGAGGAGGTATTTACTTCTATGGGGTATTAAAGAGGAGGTATTTACTTCTATGGGGTATTAAAGAGGAGGTATTTACTTCTATGTGGTATTAAAGAGGAGGTATTTTAGTTCTATGGAGTATTAAAGAGGTATTTTACTTCTATGGGGTATTAAAGAGGAGGTATTTACTTCTATGGGGTATTAAAGAGGTATTTTACTTCAATGGGGTATTAAAGAGGAGGTATTTACTTCTATGGGGTATTAAAGAGGAGGTATTTACTTCTATGGAGTATTAAAGAGGAGGTATTTACTTCTATGGAGTATTAAAGAGGAGGTATTTTTACTTCTATGTGGTATTAAAGAGGAAGTATTTACTTCTATGTGGTATTTAAGAGGAGGTATTTTACTTCTATGGGGTATTAAGAGGAGGTATTTACTTCTATGGAGTATTAAAGAGGAGGTATTTACTTCTATGGAGTATTAAAGAGGAGGTATTTACTTCTATGGAGTATTAAAGAGGAGGTATTTTCACTCCTATGAGGTCTTAAAATAAAGGTATTATACTTGTTTTGAGCAGGCACACAGGTCTTTTTTGAGGACGTCGTTATAACTCGACTTAAAGCTCGTGACTTGGTCGTTCTGTGTTACCTGAGTTACATTAAATTAAATAAACAGTCGTGATGCGTTGGCCCCGTTTCGCCTCAGCGTGAACGAGCCAAACAAACGCGTCGGGATCTGTTTAAGATACAAAATCCATCGCTGTTTGGTTTGACACTTGTGCGTGCGGCGTTTTTATGAACTCAAACTCAGATGCCAACAGATATTTACGAGTGGAAGAAATCGTGCTAACGCTAATAAAATAAATATTATCAGATACATGGCAGTCGGGACATGTGGCTCAAGTTTAACCGTGACCACATAAAAGATGGGCCGG
Organism: Periophthalmus modestus; assembly: GCA_019594935.1. Lineage (NCBI taxonomy): Eukaryota > Metazoa > Chordata > Actinopteri > Gobiiformes > Gobiidae > Periophthalmus > Periophthalmus modestus. The sequence continues at coordinate 1,525,153 of JAIEZT010001214.1, read as the reverse complement.
TGCCCAGCGGAGTGCGACTGTAAACGCCAACAAAATCCCCCGCCTCCGTCAGCTCCACGGCTGCGGCGCGGGCCATAGAACACAATACACAGGCATAATTCAGTGTGTTCTGGACATGTAAACTGTGTGTGCGCAGAGGAAGTCAGCGGACCACATGTTTACGCAGGAGCTAACGGAGGAGTACACAGAGGAAGTGAAGCACGACGGAGGCTAACGGCGCTCTGAGGGGCCGACGCTCCGAGGGGCCGACGCCGCTCTGAGGGGCCGACGCCGCTCTGAGGGGCCGACGCCGCTCCGGAGGGCGCTCCGAGGGGCGAGGGGCGCCCGCTTCTGACGACGCCGCTCTGACCCCCCGCCGCCCACGCTGAGGGGCCCCCGCTCCCCGCCAGGGGCCGCCGCTCCGAGAGGGGCCGACGCCGCTTAAGCTGAGGGGCCGGCGGCGCTCTGAGGGGGCCGACGCCGCTCCGAGGGGACCGACTCCAGAGGGGCACGCCCGCTCTGAGGGGGCCGACGCCGCTCTGAGGGGGCCGGCGCGCCGCTCCGAGGGGCCGACGCCGCTGAGGGGCCGACGACGCCGCTCTGGCCGGGGCCCGGCGAGAGGGGCCGACGGCCGCGCTCTGAGGGGCCGACGCCGCTCTGAGGGGCCGACGCCGCTCTGAGGGGACCGGGGCCGACGACGCTCTGAGGGGCCGACGCTCCGCTCCGAGGACGACGACGCTCTGAGGGGCCGACGCCGCTCTGAGGGGCCGACGCCGGCTCTGAGGGGCCGACGCCGCTCTGAGGGGCCGACGCCGACGAGGGCCGACGCCGCTCTGAGGGGCCGACGCCGCTCCCGAAGAGGGCCGACGCCGCTCTGAGGGGCCGACGCGCTCGAGGGGGCCGACGCCGCTATGACTGGGCCGGCGGCGCTCTGAGGGGCCGAAGCCGCTCTGAGGGGCCGACGCTCCGAGGGGCCGACGCGGCGCTCCGAGGGGCCGACGCCGCTCCGAGGGGCCGACGCCGCTCCGAGGGGCCGACGCCGCTCTGAGGGGCCGGCGGCGCTCTGAGGGGCCGACGCCGCTCTGAGGGCGACGCTTCCGAGGGGCCGACCGCCGCTCTGAGGGGCCGGGCGCCGCTCTGAGGGGCGGCGGCGCTATGAGGGGCGACGCCGCTCTGAGGGGCCGACGTCGACGAGGGGCCGACGCCGCTCTGAGGGGCCAGACGCCGCTCCGAGGGGGCCGACGCCGCTACGAGGGGCCGACGACGCTCTGAGGGGCCGACGCCGCTCTGCGACGACACGAGCGACTGAGACGGAAAATGTAATGAGATTTAGATTTAGCCCCGTTTGAAAAACGGGGAAGGAGTGGTTCAGGTCTAAAGAGAGATCAACAGACTCAGGCCGGTCTAGTCCTGGTTAAAGACACCGGTTTAGTCCTTGGTTCAGTCTGATCTTCTCTTTGTTTTAGTTCAGGTTAAGTTTGGGTTTAGTCCTGGATTAGACCTGGTTTAGTCCTGGTTTATAATACTGATTTCGTCTTGGTTTAGACCTGGTTTAGACTGATTTTAGACATGGTTAATCCTGGTTAATCCTGGTTAATCCTGGTTTAGACCTGATTTAGTCCTGGTTTAGGCTCCGGTTTAGTCCTGGTGTGAGGACCTGATTTAGATCGGTTTAATCCTGGTTTAGATCTGGTTTAGTCCTGGTTTTAGACCTGGTTTAGTCCTGGTTTAGACCTGATTTAGACCTGGCTTAGACCTGGTTTAGATCTGGGTTTATCCTGGTTTAGACCTGGTTTAAGTCCTGGTTTAGACCTGGTTTAATCCTGGTTTAGACCTGGTTTAGACCTGGTTTTAGTCCATGTTTAATCTGGTTTAGATCTGGTTTAATCTGGTTTAGTCCTTGTTTAATCCTGGTTTTATCCTGGTTTAGACCTGGTTAATCCTGGTTTAGGCTGGTTTAGTCCTGTTTAATCCTGGTTTAGACCTGGTTTAATCCTGTTTTTAGACCTGGTTTAGACCTGGTTTAAATCCTGGTTTAATCCTGGTTTTAGGACCTGGTTTAGTCTTGATGATTTTGTCCAGGACTTTCACACTGAAGAGTTAAGGACTAAGGTCTGAAGGACGACGCGCCACAAGAAATCGCATGTATAATTTATGTGTCGTCATGGATCAATTATGGAAATAAGAAATAAAATCAATAAGTGTGATAACAAAGTCGGTACAAAAACCTAATTATACTAAAGTAAAGCTGATTTATTTATTATTTATTTAAGGGGACACATTTCTGTTCACACACCACAGCCTCTCGATTTTAAAACCCCCCCCAATCCATTTTGTGAACATATCTGACCCTGTTCTCCACATTCGACCTGGACCGAAGCTGATCTGACGTCTGCGCTGTTGATCGTGTCAGAAATACTTTTCCTGTCTGCTGTGGTGTTATTTTTCTCTTTTCTGACGTGACCCACTGAAAAGGGGTCAAGATCCTCCGCGGAGTAACCCAAGACAGAACGAGGAACTTTCACAATCTGCGAGCATTTAAGAGGCAGCGGCGTTCCAGGTCCCAGCCCCGCCCCCAACAGACCCCGCACATGGTTATTTACACAACGTGTGGACACAACAATACACGCAACCGCCGCCTCTCCAGGGACCGGGCACACGCAGTGCACAACACGCTCTGGTGAGGAGTAATTAACCTGCTTTTGATTATAATTCAATCAAGAGGTTTTAAACGTCCAATATTACGCAGTTACCATGAGTTAAACCATGTTCTAAAAACACACTGGATCTGTGTTGGGTTCATTTACACATGTTTGAGTCACACTTTGATCATGTACTCTCCAAAGCTCAAAACGCTCTGTGTTCCACCTGGTGGATGTCATCAAGTGGTAGTTTTTCAAGTTCACCATCTCCTTTTATCTTTGGTTCAGTCGAGATAAATGGCAATTCCAGAAGATGAAATGATAACAAATGACTATAGAAACTGAAGATGTGTGTGGAGTTTAACAAACACAGTGGAGGCACTTCCTGTGTCACCACATGATGAAATCACAAGGTGGAACAGAGTGTTTCTATTTCACCCAAATGTCGCCTATGGGACAAATGGGATCAGGACTTAAAGTTTCACCTCGTTCCGCCTGTCTCTTTTATGATCTCTCTTTTTGTCTCTTTCTCCCTCGCTCTTTCGTCTCTCTATTCTGCCTCTCCCTGCCTCTCTAATCTTGTCGCTCCCCCTCTCTGGAGCTTTTTTCTCTAGTCTCGCTCTGTTCCCTCCTCTTCTCTCTTCTTGGTCGGAGCGTTCTTCTTTCTCCCTCTCTCTTTCCCTCTCTTTCTCGTGCACTCCTCTAAATCTTTTCCCACTAGTTCTCTCTTCTTCCTCTCTCTTTTCCTCTTTGTCTTCTTTCTGTCGGCTCTACTCTTGCCCGTCTTCTGTGATGCCTCTCTCTCTATTTCCTCTCTTCCTGTCGTTTTTCTCTCTCTCTCTCTCCCTCTTTCTCTCATCTTTCCTCTTTTTCTTTCTTTCTCTCTCGCTCTTTCCCTCTCTTTCTGCCTCTCTCTCTCTTTTCCTCTCTTTCTCTTTTGCTTCTCTCTTTTCCTCTTGTTTTCTTCCTTTTTCCTTTCTCTCTCTGTATCTCCTCTTTCCCTCTCCTTTCGGCGCTCTCTCATGCTTTTCCTCTATTTCTCTTTTAATCTCTCTCTTTTCCTCTTCTTGCTTTCTCTTGCTTTTTCTCTCTCTCTCTTCTCTTTCCTCGTCTTTCTGGCTCTTTTTCTCTACTCTTTCTTTTCATTCTACACACAACAGACGTTCCGGAGGGTTCTTTATCATGATTTTTATGACCATGTTCAGGAGGATTTTTTGAAGTGCTTTTAAAAAATCTAATATAATGCCAAGTCTGAAGTTTATTCCAGTTTCCAGACTACAAACAATGAGGTGTTATATTTTTCCGTTTCTTCAGTTGTGTCTCGTTTTTCCCTCAAACACAGAATCGTCTCCAAATCGTCTGTTCACTGTCGAATCATCAACAAAAGAAGCGGACACGTTCAGTCGTCCGTTCTTCATCTTCTTCCTGTCTGAATGACTCAAAAATGGTCGCCAGTTTTACATGAAACGCTTATTTGTAGATGAAACGATGAAAAAACAAAATTTTGTTATACATCTATAAAGAAACGACACGAGAAGTTTTCCAAAATCATATCTGTAAATTACATTTTTCT
>JAIEZT010001214.1:1457922-1520859 GCA_019594935.1 Periophthalmus modestus | reverse complement strand
ACGACTGAATGAAGCGACAGAAGCTCTGGTTTATCTCAGCGTTGATCCTGTTTTATATATTAAACACTTTTAAAAAACTGTTATGTGTAAAAGTTGCTTAGCATTAGCCGCTAACCTTAGCTAGAGCTGTCAACAGAGCGATATGCCCTGTCATGGCATTTAAAACAATAAAGCTATTACGTGTTCGTGTTTAATTTTAACTTCACTAATATCTAATCTAACAGAATGTTTTCCGCGGGGTAATTTTAATGGCATCTATTTCGCGGCCCTCATTTTATTATCTAGAGATTAGAAGTTCCTGAATTATATTTCTCTTTCTGATCTTCCTCCTGCAGTGGTGGATGAAGTACACATTTTGTTAAGGTACAGATACACGAGGTAAAAAGGTGCTAAAGGATCACATGCAAAAAAATGTACTTAAGAGTAAAAAGTACAAGTTTAAAATATGTACTTTAAGAGTAAAAAAGTAAAAAGTTGCTGTTCATTGTTAAAGTTGTCGATGTTAACAGTGTTTTGTTTGGGACAGTAACACTAACGAATCAATTTCTTAATTTTTCTTTGAATTTTGTGTATTTATTTTTGTTTTGCTCAAAGCTGAAGCTTGAACATGAAAACATTGTTAAATTGAGGGGTTATTTTCACCATGTTCGTGGAAAAATCTTGACTAAAAGTTTCAATTAAAAAATGTAGTGACCATAAAAGTAAAAATGTATCCACTGTAAAATGTACTTAAGTAAAGTACAGGTACCTAAAAAAATATTACTTGCAGCACTTTACTACTTTTACTTCGTTAACCTTCCACCATGATTCTGCTACATCCAAGAGTCAACAGTAAAACTATCCAAAGCAGCGTGTGACCATCATGTTCCAGTATGTTACGACTGATCCTCTGGGTTCATTAGTGCAGGTCCCCATCGGCCTCAGTCGTCATCTGAGCGAAATGACATCACAGGTTTTAGTTTGTTTCCATCCCTCACAGTTTTGGACGGCTCACTAGCGCTCTTCCTCACAGTGGTCACGTGATATTACTGCGACGTGTCCGGTCAGTCTGTTGATTAAAATGGGTTTTGGCACTTCTGCCTCCTTCCTACTGGAGGAGGCAGAAAGACAAGCGCCATCTGCAGTCAGACTTCTTCAGCGCTGTATCCCAGGTGGTGGAGATAAAAAGCCCCATTGTCCCGGGATACTGTCCTGAAGAAGTTGGACTGCAGATGGCTCCACTTGGCACCAAAAACCTTAAAATGTGCCAGGTCAGTCCTATTGGTCATTACAAAACCCGCTTATTTGCTTGACTATTTTTCCACTACAGCATTTCTCTAATTTTTTCAGAAAATTACGGTCTGATATGGTCTGCGTTATACCCGGTTCCAAGTAGAAAACCAACCAAAAAGGTCCAGTAAATACCAACACCAAAAATTTATGTTCATTTGGAGCAAACTTTCGGTTCCTTGCCTTTAAAAATGTAGCGTAAATGACCATCATCATCCTCACGGACATGAGTCATTTTACTAGGGTAAAACAGAAGCTGAAGAAAACAGCGCCCAAGAGTTCTGACATTTCTACTCAAAAACCACATCTCCAGTTTGTGGGGGCCTTCACTGTCTCAAAGTCAAAGTGAGTAATAATAAATCCACATCAGGTCACAGTTTGCAGTGTCCGTGTGAAATAAGATGGAAGCCAAACAGATAATATGAACCAAAGTCCTCCTCTTCCTCAGTCCTGTAAAAGTGAAATTCACAAATATAAAATGTGGTATAGTAAATATATCCAGTGTAAAGTGTGTGTGCATAAAGATGTGTCCAAACGTGTTTGTGGTGTAACATCAGCATCATCTGAAACGTCAGCTAACATCTTCACCATCGTCGCCAACGTCAACCAACATCAACCAACATCATCACCGTCGTCGCCAAAGACAACTAACATCATCACCATCGTTGGCCAAAGACAACTAACATCACCCATCGTCGCCAAAGACAACCAACATCATCACCATCGTCGCCATAAAAGACAACCAACTCATCACCATCGTCACCAACGGCAACTAACATCGCCACCAACGTCACCCAACATCATCATCACCGCCAACATCTTCAATGCCACCAACATCCCACCATCATCGCCGCAAACATCCTCCTCATCCTCCTCCTTGCAGTAAAAGAGTAAAGTTCCTTATCAAACAAAGATCATGTGGTCCGTGGTTCGGAGAACACGCTGTGAAGAGTGAAACTTGACCCTGTGTGACATCCACGTGAGGATCAGCTCTGCTTCATGTGTTTTGAGTCAGAACTGGACGTCGTACAGCCTAGTACTACGTTTTACAAGATTAATGAACTGTCCAGGAACTACTAGCGAAAGGAGGTATTGTTAAGGTATTGGTGTAAAAAAACCAAACAAAAAAACAATCAAACGGTGCCCGGCCCTATGCAAGATGTCAATAAAAGTAATTGAACAGTTCCAGTAGCTGAGCAGAAGCAGTGAATCATTGACCACAGGTAAAAGCTTGAGGTCGACACAGAAAAAGTCGGACATTAGCGGAGCTCCATTGATCTGGTTTTATGGACCCGAAGAAGCAGCGGACACAGAGACAATGCACTTCACCGCACAGGTCAACCAGGGCCACAGGGAGACGGAGACTGATGGAGCCGGTCACATCCTTCAAGACGCACTTTTAAGAGTTTAAAGCTGTAAATCAACATGGAGGAGGAGGATGTAACAAACAAATGGCATTCTGCACTTAAAGATGCACTCTACATCCTCTCTGGTGAAGGCGTCAGTACTGGCTTTTTCTCCATGTACACTCCATGTACAGTCTGTCATTCCTCTCTCTAGAATGTTCCACAGGGCATGGGCATTAATGTTTGCAAGAAATGCACGGGGTTTTTTTAAGAGCCTGTTTTGCAATAGTATTTACCAGGGTGGGACCAGAGACTGTATATATAAATAGACATAGCTAACCTGCTAGCTGCTGCATCCCAAAGAGGAACTAATCATGGGGGCGCGATTCCGGCTCCATCGACTCTGGCTCCAATTCACCTTCTATTGAAAAACTGTGTCTCTCTCTCTGCACCTGCTGCTTACTGTCAGACTCATTTTGGTCTTAAATGTGCTTCGTATCGGGATAATGAACCCTCTACATGATCTGGGCTTTTTATTTCACTATTGTGTCTGTTAAATCATCAATGAAACATTAATAAACAGACAAATCAGGTCCTTCTTTCCCCGAGGTCGCTCCTGCTAGCGTTTAGCAACAGTTTGATTGACAGCGTTGGAACTACAGCTTCTCATGAAATGCAACTCATCCGCACTTACCCCCTTTTTGTCAAATCATCAAACTAAACACATGGCAAAAAAAATATTTTTCCTCACATGCTCAAATCTTGTGGCAGTTTTTTGTCTAGCGAGATCTTGTGACTTGAGATCTTGTACCATCCCTAACAAAAACATGTAATTGTAGAGCACATCTCCATGGACACAAAAACGACCACCACCGTCATCACCATTATTACCATAAATTGTACATAGTGAATTTAGTAGTTTTTCAGGATAAGAAGATAGAAGAAGAGAAAAGTTACATACATATATGTATTAGACCTATTCTGAAATGACTTGTCAGAGTTTTAAAAACCGTGTTCTAGTAATTTCTTTCTCATTACCCTCTTGAAGTTGAAGGAGTGATTCATGTTTGAGTAATCTTTTAATCTCTTATTTTCAAGACGCCCAAAAAAAAACAAAAAAATCTGCTCCTTGTAGTGTGAACTATCCATAGGGGGCGCAGAGAGCTGAGGTTTTACGGCGACATCAGCTCCCATTGGACACCGCAGTTTTCTAACACCAAACTCAGCGGACTTGTTTCTTATTTACGCCGTTTTAGATGAATATTGTGATTTTAAAACCTCCAGATTATAACATAATGATCCACGGGTGTCACAGATTACAAACTACAGTCACATAAGCACAACAGGTCTGATTTACTTTGTGAGGAACAGTATTCTAACATGTATCGAGTCAAAGTCAGTGTATGATAGCAGAAGCGTGGACAGTGTGGAGTCGTTGTCATGAAACAGCTGGGTGCGGTTGGTGTTGGAGTTGAGTGGGGTCACTGCACAAAGCCTCCTCTGGATGTGGACATGAATGGTCCGTCAGTGGGTCACATACAGATGTCCATTTGTGTCCTACAGTCAGAGGGCATCCCACTGTTTTCCTCTCGCGGCCCAGAAAAACACATTTTTGTCATTTTTATTTCAACGACCAGAGATGAAAAATGAAACAAAATATATTGAAATTAAGAGCCAATAGTTTCCAGTTATGTCATTATGGTTGTTTTTTTTTTTTTTTTTTTTAATTTTTTACAGCCAAGCATCTGTCAGTATCAGCGGTGGAAGGTCATGAAGTACAAGTATTAAAGTACTATAATAATAAGAATACATACCTAAAAATACTACTCAAGTACATTTTACAGTGGAAACATCCTGACTCAAGTTTTCGAGCTCAAGCTTCGGCTTTGAGCAAAACTATAATAAACACACAAAATTCAGAAGAAAAATGAAGGAACTGATTCGTAATGTTTCCGTTGAACAAAATGTGCTTCTTTTTTTAATCAACATTACATCATGTAACAGTTTAATCACTATATCAATTTGTCGTTCAGTAGATTAAAGCTGGAGCAGTGTATTCTGGGGTTCAGTGTTTATCGAGAGTATTTTTCTTTGTGAAATTGGGGATATTTTTAATTGTTTAATTGTTATTTTTTGTAATATGATAAGATTTGAGCTGTAGAGGGTTGAATGAGTCACTTCTATGGCTCATCATTGGATCATTCTGGTAGTTTTTGTTGTAGCTCATGGTTTTTAATGACACTGTCGAATTAAAAGTGTTTTAATGGGATTATCTTACTGTGTTTTAATTGCATCAGTGGCATAAAATAGTTTCAATATTATCATTTATCGCACTATATCTCTATAGTAAGACATCAGGCTTCAAAACGTGCTGGTCCAGTGAGGTTCATCTGGTCGTCTGGTTTATTTTAAAACATTATTTTTCCAGACCAAGGTTTAATTTATTTTCGAAACTAAAAATAAATCTAAATGTTTTCGTGACAGGCCATTTTTGCAACGCTCCGGCTAATCAAACCATTTAAAAACACACTGTAACTGGACTCCACGTCATTTAAGACCTACAAATATTAATGACCCAAGACTCATGAGAATCAAGTGACAAACGGCAACAACGCCAGCGGCCAGCCCCCGTTCAGCACGCCGCCCTGATACGAGAGGTTCACACGGCATTCTGGGAAGTGACCGGCCTCATTTTATACAGTTAAACCCTGAATGATGATGGTTGTCTGATGGTCTGGACAGAAGCTTGTTCAGTAGTTGATGTTACACTGGTCTGGGATCTGAGTTGGATCACAAGGGATTACACCAGTGTTTTCAGCGTCGATACCAATTTTATATTTCCCCAAGAGGAAATGAGACATGAGACTGGGTCCACGAGAAGGACACAAGACGATATTTTAAACATAATTCATAATTTAAAAAAAGCTCTCATTCAGTTCATGAGTTTGGCCTCACTTTTTGTCTGTCATTTCTGTGGTTTCAAATTTTTGCCATCGTTCTACCCCTGATTTTTGGAACTACAACAACTTAAGAAATCTAACTTGCCAGACACTAAAAACAGTATTTCTTTTTTTTTTAAACAAAAATAAATCAAACAGAACTGATCCAAAAGTGTTACGTAACTGTTATTAATCCATAAAGGAACCACACAACAGTTTTGTGTAAATAAAAATTCAAACATTAGGAGATTTTCTGGGCCAATTACGACCAGTAAATAATTTCAATTTATATACTAAACTAGGATATCGACTGAACCGATATTTGGAAGCTGATATCCGATCCATAGACTGTATATATATAAATGGATGTAGCCAACCTGCTAGCTGCACTTTTCAATTCCTGAAGTCCTGTCTGTTGCATTCTATTTAGATTGCTACAGGTTGACATTAATCCATGTACGACAAAAAAGAAAAGAATCAAAAATTTTTCCTCAAAATGATCCATTAAGATTTAGATTATTATTTTTTTTTATTATGGCAATTTTTTCTTCACCCTAAGTCTGAACCACAGACTGTATAAAGAGTGGACTGATGAGTAGTGTGACCCCAGTCAAATGAAGCTCATCGATGCTAGAGCAGTTACAGCGGCTAATTTAGAGCCAAGTTCCGTATTAGGATTCCACGAGTATCATAGCAACCAAAGAGCCAATCTGGAGTGAGGCTGTTGAAGGTAACGCCCATTCCCGCCCCACACCACTGGTTTGGTAGGGGGTCGGGCGCTTAGCACGCTGTCAATCAAACCTGTTGCTAACGCTAGCTGGAGTGAACTCGGGTGCCTGATTCATCTGTTATTAATGTTTCATATGTTGATTTACAGACACAATCGTGAAATAAAAGCCCCAGGATCATGTAGAGGGTTAATACGAACATTTAAGACCAAAATGACGAGTCTGACAGCAGCAGGTGCAGAGAGAGGGGACACAGTTTTTACATAGAAAGTGAATTGGAGCCAGAGTCGATGAAGCTGGAAGCGTGCTAATGATCACTTCGTATTTGGAAACACGGCGGCTAGCAGGTTATAAATACAGTCTGAACTCACTGGGGGCTTTTTAATAATTTCCACAGCCAACGCCTTAAGTTCATTATTAACATTTAGAGATAAAGTTTTTCCTAACTGCACAGCTCGATCCTCAGCTGATCGTTGTTGGCGTTTCCAGTTGTTTCAGTTGGTGTAATCCTGCCTGGTCTTCCCTCTACTCTGCATCGATCTGTTTTTGTGTTGGCCTGTGAAACCGCAGGAGCCCGTGGAGTCTGCGGCAGGTCTACAGTTGCACAATCAGAGGCGTTTGAGCGGGTGCCTGATACGGGGCTGTCCTGGGATTAGAGCAGAGCGAGAGGATAGAGCAGGGAGCAGTTTAAACCAATTAGACAAACGCCGCGGCCTCTACACTGTGGAACACGACTTCATTTGAACAGTTACGGATAGTGGTTACTGGCCGATCTTGCGATTTTTTAATGATTAATCGAATAAACAGAAACAACACTGCTCCGACTGGTTAGCCTCTGTCATGCTCTGAATGAGTGACAGCTGGAGACAACCAATCACAGTGAAGAAGCAGAACACTTAAACTACATATAAAAAATCTTCTGTAAATGAGCAAAAAATCTGGTTCATTTTTATTGTCTTGACTTGACTGATTCTTTTGAGGTTTTACTCATGTTATAATGTTGTGCATCCTCCAAAAACAGACCTGGAATTGTGTTTTGGAGATGTAGACAAAGCTCAAACGCTCTGTCCCACCTTGTGATGTCATAGTGGTAGTGGTGGCAGTTTTCAAGTTAACAGCTCCTCTTACCTTTAGTTCAGAAGAGATACGTGGCAACTCCAGGACTGAAATGATCAAAATGATTCTAGAAATGAAGGTATATGGAGTTTAAAAAAACACAATGGAGCACTTCCTGTATTACCACATGATGACATCACAAGGTGGAACAGAGTGTTTTTCAGTTTGAGAGAAGAACTCAGCCGAAATCTGCAGGGTTTGTGTGTTAAACATGTGAGAATGAAACAAAACACAACTCCAGGTCTGTGTGTGACGAGGAAACAACATTAGAACAGATCAGAAAACGGCCTAATACAAGCTCTTTAAATCATGACACATGGATCTATTTTTCTTTGAACTAGTGAAGAGATTTTTCCTTTTCTTTTGGAGTTAAAATAAATATGACTCATTATATGCTCTGAGTTGCAGTGTGCCGTTTTAGCGCTGGTTCATTTATAAAGGGGTTTACATGAATAACTCTGCGGTGGAGTTATTGTGACGGTGCTGTGTAGTTTAAGTTACATACTGTCACTCTGATGTTTTCTGTAGTAATAATATATGACCCGTTGTCATGGTGACGGGTCTATCCCTGGCCTTTCATTCATCACTAAAGACAGGTACAAAAATATCCGAGCCTGTGTGTGTCAGCGCTCGTGCTCAAACTTGTTCAGAGCTGGACGTGGCCTAACAACAGGATGTTTTCTAGCTCAGAATGCAGGTTTAACAACCTCTTGAAAACTAGCTACAAGACAAAGAACAACACAGTAATAATACGGGGTGCTAGCTTACGCCGCTAAAGCAAACGGATTTAAAAGAGCCCGTATTACGCTGTTTTTTTTTAAAATCTCTGTTCTAATGTTGTTTTCCTCGTCACAAACAGACCTAGAATTGTGTTTTGTTTCATTCACGTGTTTAACACACAAACCCTGCAGATTTAAGCTGAGTTCTCTCAAACTGAAAAACACTCTGTTCCACCTTGTGATGTCATCATGTGGTGATACAGGAAGTGCTCCACTGTGATTTTAAACTCCACACACCTTCACTAGAATCATTTGGATCATTTCCGCCTTGGAATTGCAAATCTCTACTGAACTAAAGGTAAAAAGAGCGGTTCACTTGAAAACTACCACTTCATGACATCACAAAGTGGAACAGAGCGTTTGAGCTTTGGAGATGTGACAGACTAATAATAAAGTGTTACTCAAACATGTGTGAATGAAACAAAATGCTTTTTTTTGCTTTTTTTAAAGGAGGTAACAGCATTAGAGCATGGTTTAAAGCTCGTTAGCATAGCATAGGAGAAAGCGCTGCATAAATTCCATGTTAAAATGTGACTTGGAGCTAGCTAAAAACTGTCAGCAGTGCCAACAGACAAAAATCTTATCATCTCTACAGTCTTTGGACTTTAAAAAGATCTCGTACTCTATTTTCCCATGATTTTGAGCAAAACTTGTCTTGCCCCAGTACAGATATACTGTTTAAGCAGCTCTTCAGGTCAAATAAGTCCGCAGTGTACTGTCTGCAGTGAATTGAAAAGCATTTTATTGTGCGAGAATCAGAAAGTGCGTGTTAGCATGCTAGAGGCAGAGTTTTGAAAAGCACTTATAAACTCATTGAGGTGAATCATTAGGATGCTCTGAGTGAATAAGGTCAGTGAGGAGCAACTCTGAACCGCTGTAAACGGCGTAAAATGAACTTCTGCTGTCTGTCACGTTTCAGACAGTAAAAATGTGTCCGAGCGCCTTTAATAAAACACAGAAACGACACACGAGCTCGGACTCTTCACGTCTGCCTCCACACGTCCTGGAGAATAGGAGTGATTGTGGAGGAGCAGTGAGGTCAGACGCAGATGTGTGAAAGGAGCGACTGTGGTCCACTTATCTCAGAGTGTTTGTGCAGCAGCCTCCTCCTCCTCCTCCAGCAGAAGTTATGCCATAGACCCGGGGAGGTAGTACGAGTAGATCGCAGGACATTCCCCCCAAAAAATAGACGCCAGGTGCAACGAATGCGGCAAAACAAAATCAAGCTATCGGGTTATCTAGTTAGCTCCAATTTAATTCTATCTAAACTTAAAAAAGTGTATGAAATGAGTGTGGGAGCTGGACCAAATAAGAAGCCAAAGACCTGCCACCTTCACACACAATGGCAGGAGGACTACTTTTTTTTCCCACAGTATCATATTCGAAGTGCGTTTGCCTCATCTGTTAGTGTCCTGTTGCTATTCTGAAGAAGGGAAATGTGGAGTGGCATTTTCAGACAGTTCACAAACGCTACGACACTAACTTCCCTCTGAAAAAGTGAGCACATGAGGATTATTCAGTCCAAATACTGTTCCACCCTGACTGAGGATCATCTGGACATGTGCTGAGGCTGGACATGAGCAGATTTTCTCCGGACCGTGGATCTCTGGCTGATTCCATTCAGTGTCATCACAGTGAGGTCGTATAAATACATTTAAAAAAAATAAAATTAAGTATGTTTTCGGATTTTTTATAGTAGGTCGTAGATCTTTTTGACTTGGTAATTTTATAAGTAGAGCCCACGCTGAAAAAGTGACGTCACCCACAGCGTCCGGCTCCAAATGAAGCTCATCGAGGCTGATGCAGATGTACGGCTAATCTGGAGCTGAGTTCTACATTTGGAATTCCGACTGCGAGTATCATAGCAACCAAAGAGCCAATCAGGAGCGAGGCTGTTGAAGGTAACGCACCTTTCAGCAGGCACCGCTGGTTTTAGCAGGGACAGCGTTGCTAAGCGCCCGCCGCGCTTAGCAACGCTGTCAATCAAACCTGTTGCTAACGCTAACAGGAGCGACCATCGGGGAAAGAAGGACCTGATGTGTCTGTTATTAATGTTCATATGTTGATTTACAGAGACAATAGAGAAATAAAAACCCAGGATCATGTCGAGGGTTAATACGAACATTTAAGACCAACATGAGTCTGACAGCAGCAGGGACAGAGACAGGGGACACAGTTTTTCAATAGAAAGTGAATTGGAGCCAGAGTCAATGAAGGGAAGTGCACCCATGATCACTTATTTGGAACGCGGCGGCCAGCAGGTTAGCTCTGTGCATTTATATAAACAGTCTGTGGGTTATGCAGATGACATGACAGGTGAGTAATAAGATTTCTTCTGTAAAAGCTCCAAACACTAAAACTAAAATGTGAAAGAGCTGCTACAGTTTAATAAAATATAAAAGTCTACAACAAATACTTAGTTTGTACCTGAAACTGCACAGGTCCCAAACAGATCCTGGGCCTTTGCTCAGTTGCCTTTTCTTTTCAACTGTTTTTTTCAGACAGAGGAATCAGCTCCGGACTCTGAAACTCTGTAGATTTAAATAATTTCAATAGAAATTTGAAAAAGTACATTTTAGATAATCAAACGTGTCACATCAGTCTGGTTCATTTGTTCTGTTTCGCTGTAAAAACCGGCTCAGATTGATGTTTTATGTGTTTAACTGTAGGAAACATACTGTACTGAACATGGGGACATTTTATTGTGTTTTTTCTGCTAATGTTAAAGATGACTGTGTTTGTCGTATAATGTCATTGTGATGAAATGTGTAACATGTTCACTTCCAGGGACAAAGATGGACAGCAGCAGTAGCTAAATCTGGTACAAATCATCTTTTCTTTTGTAAGACTAATGAATTGTACATGGTTCCTGTCAAATAAAGAAAGAAAGACTCTAAAACAAGAAACTCAAGTGAACAGCAGAAAACCAGTGAAGAGTGAGTGTGTCTGCAGTGACCCTCTGGTTTCACATTATCACTGATACACACTTTGAACCACTCCATAGTTTATATAAATGGACATCGCTAACCCACTAGCCACCCGCCGCCGCCGCGCTCCAAGCAGGAAGTGAGCAACACAGTATCTAAATTTGCATCATTTTAAGTCATTCCTACTTTGAGTCATAAACCTGTTCTCCTGACACATGTTTTCTGCTTTAATTTAAAAAACATAAAAACTGTAATTAGACAAACAAATAGGCCTGTCACCATAATCAAAGAAAGTCGTATGATTTTTTTTTTTTTTCTTTGCAGAAGTGGGAGATTTTTGGGGTCTTTTTGTTGCAATGAGCCGTGGAGGTGTGAATAAGTCTCTTTTTATGGCTAATTATTGACACATTCTGCTGTTCATTTGTTGCTGCTCATGTCTTTTAATTAAACCATCTGTTTAAAATGGTTCAGTGGGATTATCTCGCATTATTTCAGTCTTAATCAGTGACATTAAGTAGTTTCAATATTATCGTTTGTCGTGATATTTCTGTGAGTGATGTGTGTTATGGTGACAGACCGACATAATACACACACACCGACTGTGTCAAGTGATACAACATGTTAATTCTGAAACAAACTGCTTTTGGGTTTCGTTCTTAGTCACTTTTCTCACGAGTGTGTTCACATCTGGAAAGGTCACAGGTACAGACAGAACACAAGCGGCTACATGTTGAACGGTTTGAACTCGGGCAGTGACCACACGTCCCCATTAACCCGGGGCAGTCCCAGCTCGGCCCGTCACGAGCATCACTATATCGGCTTGTCGTTCCACATATTAAGCTTAAACTATATTTTTTGAGGGTCAATATTTCTCAATTGGACAAGTTTTTTGCAAAAAAAAATGATGAAATTTGTGTGACTTGTGTGGCCAGTTACTTCTTCATTCTGTTACTTTTCTGCTGCAGCTCAGGCTTTTTAATGACACTGTTTAAAAATGGTTTATTGGGATTATCTTGCTTTATTATTTTTGTGTCAGTGGCAAAAAATTGTTTCAATATTTTCGATTATCGTTATATGTATATCTTTGTAGCGATCATAGACTGTATAAAGAAGTGGACTAAGTGAGTGTGACGTCACCCACAGCGTTTGGCTCCAGTTAAATGAAGCTCATCAAGGCGAGAGCAGTTAAAGCGGCGAATTTGGAGCCAAGTTTCATATTTGGAGAGTATCATAGCAACCAAAGAGCCAATCTGGAGTGAAGCTGTTGAAGGTAACGCCCCTTCCTGCCCGCACCGCTGGTTTAGCAGGGAGCGAGTGTTTAGGACTAGCTGTCAATCAAAGCTGTGCTAGCAGGAGCGACCTCGGGGAAAGAAGGTGCCTGATTTGTCTGTTATAAAAGTTCATATCTTCACTTACACACATGATAGTGAAATAAAAATCGCAGAATCATATAGAGCAGGTTAATACAAACATTGACCACAAACCTGACAGCAGCAGTTACAGAGAGAGGGGCCACATTCTAAACCAGGTCCAAACCAGGTCTAAACCAGGTCCAAACCAGGTCCAAAACAGGTCCAAACCAGGTCTAAACCAGGTCCAAACCAGGTCCAAACCAGGTCTAAACCAATCTGATCCCCACCAACATTAAACAGGTGGATATATTATGATTTGTTTAGCCAAAGTACAAAAAAATGTGCTTGAAAATGATGAACAGAGACACGTGAGACCTGAACATGTCATAAATGAACCAAGTGCATAACAAGTTTCCATTATCACAAACTTTTTTCTCATTTCATTATGACCAAACACCATTGATGGAAAAATACTGTGAAACTGTGTTTAGCTACAGAACACTGAATACCTGAATTAAAATGTAACTGGTAACACTTCAATTGTAAAAGTGTAAAAACAGCTTCATGTGTTTGTTTCACTGTTAGTTCTGCATTTACTCCTCACTAATTGGAGAAAGGAAAAGTCTCACATCCACTTAGCCCTACACCTGTCACTGTAACACATTCTGAAGCACGAGATATCGCTACAGAGAAACACTGCGATAAACGATAAGACTGAAACTACTTCATGTCACTAATCAAGATTTAAATAAACAAGTAACGTTTATTTATATAACAACTTTCACAGACAAGGAAGTCGCAAAGTGCTTCACAACAAGAAGTCAACTCTTAAAATAACACACAATTAGTACAGAGTCATGACGGTCACAGCAGCCCCTGAAGAACTACTGCACCTTAAAGCACTTCACCACAGATGAGCGTTTTGAGTCGGCTTTTGAAGGTGTCAACAGACTCCAGTGGACGCGAGGAGAGCGGGACCTCGTTCCAGAATCTAGGAGGAACAGCCTGAAGAGAGTCGTCTCCTCTGGTCCAAAAAAAGAGTGTGAGGAACCATCAGGAGGTTCTGATACAGAGACCTTAAAGAGCCAGAGGGACAGAGGGCCAGACCAGAGACCTCAAAGAACGAGAGGGGCAGAGGACCGGACCAGAGACCTCAAAGAACGAGAGGGGCAGAGGGCCGGACCAGAGACCTCAAAGAACGAGAGGCAGAGGGCCAGACCAGAGACCTCAAAGAACGAGAGGGGCAGAGGGCTGATGTTGGAAGGAGCCTGACCAGGCAAAGCTCTGCAAGTCAGCACCAACATTTTAAATCTGTATCTGCCAATGAAGAGCTTTGAGAATGGGGGGAATCTGAGCCCTTCTACTGGTGCAAGTTAAGAGCTGAGGAGTTTTTGGACCAGCTGTAAACGAGACAGCTCCTTTTTGTTTAGACAAGAAAATAAACTAAAATAAAAGCAAGATAATCCCACTCAACAATTTTTAAACAGACTGTTTCATTAAAAGACATGAGCTGCAACAAATACATAACAGAATGTACCAATAACAGTCCATGAAGGAGACTTATTCACACCTCCACAGCTCAAATCCTTATAGCCATAAACAGGATTAATCACACCGCCACAGGTCAAATCGTATCGTATTACAGCAAAAATACCCCAAATCTCCCACTTTTGCAAAGAAAAAGTGCTTACGACAAATACTGTAAACCAAAATATATGCTTCATCTTTCAGACATAGAACAATAAGTCTATAAAGAGCTTAAAATGACACACATGCACTCACCAAGAGACCAGTTTCGTATTTTTCCAGTACCACCACTACTCTAAATGTATATTCTAAGCACTATTCTCAGTAAATGCATGCAGTTACTTCCCAAAACTGCTAACCACCCAAACTAGAGTTGTCCCAGTTTGTGATTTTGAAGCCATCACGTCATCCAATCTGTCCAAACTCCACTTTGTGCGTAACACCGTGAGGAATGCCGGACATGCAGCAGAGCCAGTCCAACCAGAGGACAAACACGAACATCTCCTCTCTGCTGACAGCCTCCCTGACGTGCACTCACCGCCACGGCGTTCACAAGCCCTTTTACACAAGCACAAAGCCACGAAAACACCTCAAAACAACCCAAATCCCCGGGAAACTCGCACCTGAGTCAGATGAGCAGCAGCAGAGGGGACCGTTAGTGACAGCTAGCTTCACTTAGCAACGCGAGCTAACCTAAAACATGCAGGTTAATTCAGCACATGTCAGACTACAGACCGAAACCACACTCTGGAACAAACGAAAAACAACCATGGGATGAAAATAAAGCCACTGCGACGTGAAAGTATCAATAATTAACACGATCTGTCCATTTTAAGCTGCGTTTTTGCGGTTAGCGGATAACGTTAGCTTCAAAACACAAACCCATCCGTGTGTTTGCAGGGCTAGTTTGGCAAATGACATTTAAAACGCGTTGAATTACAGTACTTAAAAGCGATTTAAAGCAGGATTGACACCGTTTTCTTACAGCATAATTGTGTTAAAGTGGATAAACTGAAACAAAAACAACCAAACGTGAATTACCTTATTGTCACCTGGGTCCATGTCATTCAGCGACTCCACGAATAAGCATTTGACCGCGATGTCAGGAGGTTTTTCTGTGTAATTCTGTCATTTTTAGATGTTAATATTGTGTAAAGGCGCTGAGGGATTGACGCCCTGGTGCCCTGCTGCCTTGTGAGGAGCCCAGACCGCTATCTGTGCCGCTGTGAGGCTCCAGCTCCTCTGCACGATCCGCTCTGCACGATCCGCTGTCACTATGGAGAAATGGGAGTCACCTGGAACGGAGGCCGCCGAGGAGCAAACCACGCCAGCGCCAAGACGTCATTACGCGAATAATTAAACGTGCGCTACGTAATATTTATGGTACAGGGTCCGCGGCTATTGTGCTGCCTACATGAAGAACTTATTTTATATTTTATATTTTACAATTTATTTTATTTATTTTTAATTTAATTTAAAATGTAATTTAATGTAATGTAATATAATGTAATGTAATGTAATGTAATTTAATTTAACTTTACTTTACTTTACTTTACTTTACTTTACTTTACTTTACTTTACTTTACTTTATTTCATTTCATTTTATTTTACTTTATTTTATTTCGTTTTATTTTATTTTATTTCATTTAATTCCATTTTATTTTATTCATTTCATTTTATTTTAATTAATTTATTTATTTTGTTCAGAATATTCTATGGTATGGCATTAAACATATTATCTTGCATTTATTTGCTCACTAGTGTATATTAGATCCGACAGTAACAAGTGTCTTCAGGGAGATAGGTAAATTTAATGCCATACTGTGGAATATTATAAGCAAAGCAATAGCATCCCCATGGAGACAAGCAGGCAGCAGACTCTTCCCCAGAAAAAAATACATAACGCAGCTTTAATGTGCGTGGTTTTAGACCTGAGCCTTCAAAAATATCTGTCAGAGGTTAAGAATAAAGACATTTAGGAATGCGTAGCCCCTCCCCTCCCTCACGTGAACCAAACCACGTCAAAAGGATTTGTTCATTTATACCAATTATCATGTTGCACTGAGCTAAGAGCCACCGCAGCGTTTGTAATGAACTCACAGTACCTTGTTATGTGTTATCTGGCATTTAACGCAAATCCTTTAATTACCAGTTTACCTCGTCTGATGGGTTTGTTATGTTCAACAAATCGATTGAAGCCCGACTTCCTGAGCTATTACAATGACTTCTTCTAAACCAAGCTGCACTCCATCCTAAACTTGGGTTCATGTTGGAAGATGAGCACTTCAGCTCTGTCATAAAGTCCAGCTTCTGTCAGTTGAGGCTTGCTGCTAAAGTAAAGCTCTAACTTCAGCTGGTGGATTTTGAAAAAGCAATCCACACATTTGTGACATGGCATCTGGATTATTGAAATTATTTGTCTGTCGGGCTGGACCAGGGCTTCCTGCAGCACATCAGGCACATTTCATAACGTGTCAATTCAAAATGTTATTGTGTTTAAATGTGAGCTCTCTATGGGTCCAGTCTGCACTCTATTTACTTACTACTTTATTTACTCTTACTGCAGCCCTATACTCAACCCAGAGTAGAGGTCAGCTGACAAAAAAACAGGCTCAAGACCAGAGGTGACAGCCTTTTCTGTGGCAGCGCCCAGACTTTGGAACTACGCCCTCTGCCTGTCAGATCCTCTGTCTTTAACACAGCTTAAGACTAGACTAAAACCCACTTCTCCCTGGCATTTAACACCAACTAGACAGGATATCTAGGTGTTTTATTGTTCTTTTCCTATGCATCGTGTTACCTGTATGTGTTTCTTGATTGACTTTTACATGAAGCACTTTGGGCAGCTGATGTCGCGTTAAATGTGCTACATAAATAAACTTGAACTGAACCTCAAATTACAAAAACGGTGAATGTAAAACACTTTGGAACATTCCCAAACCTTTAATTAAACATGTATTTGAGCATTTATGTTTTTATTGAATTAAAAATGGACAAAAACAAATAAAAACTGAGCTTTAATGACCTTTGACCCCGTGTCTAGTCAGAGGCAGGTGGTTCTATGAGTGCTTTGAGAGAGGATCTGTTTATTACCAACAGGCAACAGTATTATACATGAAAATACTGTGTACAACTTATACACATATCTTTAACATTTGAAGCATTCGTGTGCTGCACAGAACTGATCGGCCAATCGGGGAATTTAACATGAAAACAAAAATAAGTGGCGTGACTTCCTCTCGTAGCGACAAAACTCCGAACACGTTTGAGGTTCGCCGTCTTCTTCATGTCTCATTCTCAAACCTGTGCACCTTTTCTGAGAGGGGGTAACTTGAAGAAGCGCTTTTTATCGATGTATTCAAACACAGTGTCCCCTTGCTGGGCTCCTGGTTGTGTTTTGTTTTATTTCGTGTGTTACATGCCATCGATCATGTGAGCTTGCTGACAATGGCTTGGTTGAGAGAGTTCAGCTGATTTGTCCATTTGTCTAAAGCTGTATAGCGCGCGCCTCCTCTCTTCTGGTAGTCCAGCTCCAGGAGTTGGTTGACCTGATCGATTCTGCCGTGGATGGTGCTGGAAGGTAAGAGCAGACAGGTGTAAGCACAACTCAAAAATCAGGTAGAAAAAAAGACAAAAACATCCCCACAGTGAATTTAAGTGAATTCAATCGAATCGTGCCCAAATGCAGATAGAACCTAAAGCGCAGCAAACACGGCACGTTTGGACTTTAGTATACGAGCCCTGTCAGGTGCACTGACGTCACTTGTATGAGGAGAAAGTTAATAAACTTTCACAGCAGGACTCATGTCTGACTCGCTGCTTAAAAGATATTTCATGACATCGTTCAGTTGTGCAGGTGTGAGTGTGCGGATCGTTCGGTTGTACAGGTGTGAGTGTGTGGCTCGTTCGGTTGTACAGGTGTGAGTGTGTGGATCGTTCGGTTGTACAGGTGTGAGTGTGTGGCTCGTTCGGTTGTACAGGTGTGAGTGTGTGGCTCGTTCGTTGTACAGGTGTGAGTGTGGTTCAAAAGGCCTTCTGGGAGTGCGCCCCAAGATGCTAAAATCTGGTTGATTAATGGGCAAACTCCAGATGGGCACGGCTCTGACGACAGAACACTTTTAAAGAGTCACGCACTAGTGTCAGTTTATTGGGACGTTCCATGGCTCTCGTTTACTTTTTTGTGTTGTTTTTGCTAATGCTTCTCTATAGAAACACACTTTAAATTACTTTGTGTACAAATTGAGCTACACAAATACATTTGCCTTGCTTTGCCCTCAGATGTTTGGCCCATGTTGCCAATAACAAAGTTTGTTGAAACCAATAAAAGTGTTACTCGTTATTCTTTAGGAAAATGCTGCTGCTGAGACGATTTCCAATTTGAGTCGCTCTAAATCACCAGAGTCCTGATGTGAAACGTGTAGCAGGGAATAAACAAAACATATTCATATGCAAATATTCTGCTGACTGTATGGACTGATAAATGGTAAACGGTCACATTTTTATACAGCACTTTTCCTCAAAGCCTTTTACATCAAGGAACCACACACACATTCACACACCAGTGCACACAGACACTGGGGGTGAGGTGGGTGAAGTGTCTTGCCCAAGAACACAACAACAGCATTCATCTGTGGGAGCCGGAATCACACCGACAACCTGTGGATCAGTGGATCTGACCATTCGTCAAAAGATGTTTATGTCGAGAGCAGTGTTGGGAATAACGGAGTTAAACTATAACGGCGTTACTAACGGCGCAGTTTTTTCACGGAGTAATCTCACTAATTACTTTTCCCAGTGTCCCAACGCCGTTACCATTACTGACAGTAAAACGTGGCGCGTTACTATTACTTCAGTTCACTCTGCTCTTCATCTGAGCATCTCTCAGCCGAGGAGCTGCGGCTGTTGTGTTTCTTTGGTGAAAGAGGCTCGGGGTGAGGATAATAGGCTTGTTTGAGATGAGGCGGGCGCAGATACGACTGCCGTCGATCTGTGCGCGGTGCATGTTAGTTTTGCGTCCAAGATGCCGCCGACTTGCTCTGACATAACCTGTGCACCGATAACGGGAATCTCCAGGCCGTGTCTCACTTCACCAAAGTGCCTTAAATGCGCCGTTCGAACGGCGCATTTAAGTTGGGCGGTACTTCAACCCGCACTTCGAACAGTACATCGAACGAAGCATTTGGCGAATTGAGACACAGACGCATTTTTCAAGTAAGGCGAGCGCAGCAGCTCTCCACCGACTGCGGCGCCTGCATGGACTACAAACGCTTAAAGCATGATGGGAAATGGTGTCCTGTCACACGTGCATTGACAGCGGGTCCGAGTTGAGTTTTGATCAGAAACGTGACGCCCTGACGCACAGCTGCCTCCTCCTCCAACTTTACACAAACTACTGCCACATATTTGATATGGACATATGTTTTAAATGTGACTAAAGTGTCCAGACTGTTGTCAGATATGAATCACTTTAAACAAATACAATATAATTACAATCTGTTAAAGTGAAATAAATGTTAAAGGTTCACATCTGTTGTGTTTTTATTGTTTTAACAAAGTAAGTAACGAACTAGTTACTTTGCCAAGTAACTAGTTACTTCTCCCAAAAAGTAACTGAGTTAGTGGCTCAGTTACTTTTTAAGTAACTTGTAACTATAACTAATTATATTTTTTAAGTAAGATTCCCAACACTGGTCGAGAGCAGGATTTGAACCAATTTGGAGCTGAGTTCTATATTTGGAATTCCATCCGCGAGTATCATAGCAACCAAAGAGCCAATCAGGAGGCTGTTGAAAGTCCTCATGCCTGCACAGCTGGTTTAGCAGACAGCAGACGGTTAGAGAGCTGTCGCTAACGCTAGTACCTGATTTGTGTGTTATTAATGTTTTTTTTAAAAAAAATAATAATGTTCATATGTTGATTTACAGAGACAATAGTGAAATAAAAACCCCAGGATCATGTAGAGGGTTAATACGAACATTTAAGACCAAAATGAGTCTGACAGCAGCAGGTACAGAGAGAGGGGTGACGGTTTTTCAATAAAAAGTGAATTGGAGCCAGAGTCAATGGAGCCGGTTAGCTACGTTAATTTATATACACATCTATGACTGCCCCACTTTTTCCAAAAGAGTGAAATACGGTATATTGTTACTTTCCAGTGAATTGGCTGCAGGTTAGTAACCCAATCAGTTTAAACAAAAATAATTTACATGAGAGTCAAGTCTGTGCAGCTAAAACAATGAAAATATACAATACAGGTGCTTTACGACGACATTCCTGCTATAACGAACTTTCCTTCAGAACTAAACGTTCAGTCTAAACTATGAGGAACTTTGTCTGCTTCCAGTAAGAGTCTGTCACTGATCGGAAACACAGGTCTGACTTACTTATCCAAAATACACTGCACCAGCAAACTCTCCACATCACAAACGTCGATATTCAGCTCCTAAGAGAGAAACAAGGAAACAGTTTTTAGACTTTACACATAACACACACACAACTGACACACAACTGACACACAACACTTCCAAAACATTTATTTAAAGAGCCCATGTGGCACAGTTTTCTGATGTGTTCTGATGTTTCCTCGTCACAAACAGACCTGGAGTTGTGTTTTGTTTCATTCACATGTTTAACACACAAACCTGCAGATTTACTGACTAATAATAAAGTGTTAAAACACAACTCCAGGTCTGTTTTTGAGGAGGTAACAGCACTAGAACACGACTTAAAGCTCAGAGGAGTCAGTTTTGTGTAATATAGGATCTTTAAATGCATAAAGTTCATATTACGCAAAACGAAAATAGACCAATATAGTGATTCTCATAATAGGTTTATGAGTTGGTTGATAGAGGTATGTAGTGATGTCATGGCGTGTGCATGTGAGCCTCATGTGTTCTGCATGATCAGGCCGTGTGCAGCGGGGAGGGCGTGTCTTAAAAATGTTATCAAGCCAAACAGGAAATAGTCAAGATTATTGTCAAGTGGTGCTGCAAATTATGTGTTGTGTTCAGTCAGTCAGACGTCAAACGACACTGTCCCATTGATAAAAACACACTGGTTAAATCAGACCTACAGATTTTTATCCAGGTTCTCGTCGTTTCTTCTCATTGAGCCTCTCAAGTTGTATTTAAAGTGATTCATGTTTGAGTTTAATCTTTAATCCACTATTTTCAAGACTTTCACCTTTTGCTGTCTCTCCGTTTTGCAGATTCTTTTAGTGCAATTTCAGATGCTTTTTTTTCTAGAAAATATGAACGTGCATTGTGTTCTGCGTCCTGATTGGCTGAGAGACTGTAGACCATTGTGTTCTGCGTCCTGATTGGCTGAGAGACTGTAGACCATTGTGTTCTGCGTCCTGATTGGCTGAGAGACTGTAGACCATAGACCACCACTTCCTTCTCCTCAGCTGCATCGCGTCGTCATTTTGGTACAAATGTAAAAAAATGTGCTGCTCTAGTGTGATGTGCCCTGTCCATAGGGGGCGCCGACAGCATGCGGCGCAGCTCCAATTGGACTTGTTTCTATTATTAAGTCGTTTTAGATGAATATTGTGATTTAAACTGTGCAAATTATAACGATAATGATCCACAAGTGTCATGGATTAAAACTATAGAGACACGAGCACCAGACGACGGACGTAGAAAAAGCTTTTGGCGTGTGAATCTTTCGGAGCAGAGTGATTCTTTGATCTGATTTTGATAGGAAACAATTTTCTACTAATTTGATTCAGACGGCATGTGATGTAGCCAAATTACATATGAAAGCTTATGCCATTTGGTTTTTATATATTTATGCTAAAAGCTGTGAGGGGAGAGGAGGGAACGTTCATCTCACCTCATTTAGCATTTGGATTTCAGCTTAAGAAAGTAAATATGTTTTTTTTTTCCTGCACTTGTAAACTATGTGAGCCAACAAATTATCAATGGGTATCAGATAGGTTAAACATCTGGACTGTTTTCATAGCAACAATTGGACATTTTAAAACCACATTATGCGTTGTATGTGAAAAGTCCTCAAAATGTCGCCTGTAACACCCGACATATTTGTTCATCGTGAAATTTAACCATGAAAAATACGACTTTACACTGTTCTTACCTTTGAAATGAAAGGGATGTGTATTCTCGTGTAAGGCTTGATGAGTTTGATAAGTACTTGAGTCCTAATGTTTCTCAGCAGCTCTGTAAAAAAACAAAAAAACAGGTTATTGAAAGTTAAAGGTCTCATATTACGCTATTTTCTGATCTGTTCTAATGTCGTTTCATCGTCACAAACAGACCTGGAGTTGTGTTTTGTTTCATTCTCACATGTTTAACACACAGATTTACACTGAGTTCTTCTCTCAAACTGAAAACACTCTGTTCCACCCTGTGATGTCATCATGTGGTAATACAGGAAGTGCTCCACTGTGTTTTTAAACTCCACACACCTTCATTTCCAGAATCATTTGGATGATATCAGCTGTAGAATTGCCACTTATCTCTACTGAACTAAAGGTAAAAGAAGCTGTTAACTTGAAAACTACCACTTCATGACATCACAAGGTGGGACAGAGCGTTTTGAGCTTTGGAGATGTAACAGACTAATAATAAAGTGTGATTCGAACATGTGAATGAAACAAAACACAACTCCAGGTCTGTTTTCAAGGAGGTAACCACATTATAACATGACGTAAACCTCATAAGAGTCCATTTTGTGTAACACCGGCCCTTTAAGTCCCCTGTGTGGGTTTTTTCAATAGACGCTGCTAATCACTCGTGTCACATTTACCCTCTATGTGCTCTCGGATGAAGGGATCGTCCATTATGTTGCTGTGGTTTGTTTTCAAGATTTTCTCAAATTCGGTGATGTCGTTGTTCTGGTAAGCGCTGAAAAAGAAAGAGAGATGGACAGAGAGAGAGAAAAGAGCCAGAGGTCAATTCAAACTGGACATTGTCTCCTAATTAGACAGAAAAAGCCTCCCCTGGACAGTGGCCAAACGGCTCAAAATACCGGACTTTAACGTAAATACCATTGTTTGAGCCATTTTGGGTGTGTGGGTTTAACTTCTTGTTTTATCAGGAAATGTATAAAACGGGTAAGTAAACTGTAAAATTATAAACTGTGAAATTTAATTCAAAAGTAAAATCAAATAATAATAAATAAATAATTACAAAAATAAATAAATACAAGAAATATAAAAAAATAAATAAAAAATATAATAATGAAAAAATAATTATAGTTTCTTTATTAAACTAAAAATATTATGATCTGCATGCTCTTTTGGAGTTAATTCTCTCCAAAAAGCATATTAAAAAACTTAGTAGGTGAACAGAAAACATTTGGCGTTTGCTTACCTTACTAGATTTGTCATGGCTAGAATCTCGGGGTCATTTTTGTACGGTTTGGCCTGAAAAACACAAATGAATTATATCATATTTTTTAGGGCAACAACATGGGCTCTGATGTGCAGTGTTTAAAAAGTTTAAAATGTAATTATAAAGCTCAAAAGGTACTAAGAAATCACTTAACAGAGAAGTGTGTGTGTGTGTGGAATATATTTATTAGAACTGTATAATTTGGAGAGAACGTCACAGAGATTTGTTCTGACAAGTGTAAAATGTAAACATCTCCAGGAGCCTTCGCATCTGACACAAGACTAAACTAATCCAAGAAGTACATGTATTTCAGAACCTGTTTGTAGAGGTCTAAGCTACAAGTATAAGATTTTTCTACAGACACAGGACATTTTCTTCTTCACAGAGGCCATTCCATCATCTACACTGCACCAGATCAAACTGTGGTTTTGATTTGATCTCTGTATATTGTGGGTTTCAGTTTTGTGCAGTTAAAACCTGGAACATTCTTCCTGAAGATGTGAAACAGGCCTCGACTTTAACAATGTTTAAATCCAGACTTGAATGGTTCTGTTTAGCTGCATGTGACTGAAAGGGTTTTATTCTGCCGCTTCTCTTAATTAGTTAAAGTTAATTTGATGGTGATTATCTATGTTTTGATTTGTTGTATTGTGATTTTAACGTCTTTCTTATTCTGTAAATCACTTTGAATTACTTTGTGGACCAACTGTGCTGTACAAATAAACTTGCCGTGCTTTGCTTTATCATGAAGAACAGAAACAATATGTCGGCTAATGGTTAAACTGTGTATGTCCTGGCGTCTTATCAAACTGAGCTTTGTAAATCAAACAGTAATGACGTTGCTGGAGCTTATACAAGAATAACTAACTTAAAACAGGCCCAGCTGACAGTTTGAGAGAGTCTGAATCGTTCCTTTTCTCACACGTTTTCCATGCTCACCTCTTGGGAGTCAAACGGGTTGATGCCTGACTTCATGAGCATGTTGGCGAGCACCAGGTACTTGAGACACGTGGTCCTCCGCGGGCTCCCAGACTCGTCGTAGTTTTTAAAGGCCTCGAAGAAGTCCGTGTGCGCCTTCTCGAACTCGCCCTCGCGCAGATGCATCTTGCCTCCACACTCTGGGGAAAAAAAACATGAGAAAAAAGTCACAATAATTCAGACAAAATAACAGTAACAGGCCTGGGAAGATTCTTGAGATCTGGTGACACAATTATTATGGCCAAAATAACTGATTAACGATAATATCTCCGCTGTGTTTTTAAACTCCACACACCTTCACTAGAATCATTTGGATCATTTCAGGCCTGGAATTGCCAATCACTACCACATAAAAAGGTAAAAGGTAGTTCTAAACCTGAAAACTACCACTTCATGACATCACAAGGTGGACCTCATAATGCAGGGTTACTCAAACATGTGTGAATGAAACAAAACACAACTCCAGGTCTGTTTTTGAGGAGGTAAAAATCGATCATAAAGATAATATTGACCGTATGCCACAGACACAATGACCCTAGAGCAGGATTCTCCCAAAAACATTTCCTAAAGTGCACGGTTAGCATGCTAGTTGTCGTTAGTTTTACAATGATGGCAAAACTCCACTCTGGTCTCTGAAAGCTGTGAAAAGTGCTCATAAACTCATCCCTGTGAATACTTGCGACGGTCTGAATGCATAATGTCAGTGAGGAAACAGTTTAAAATGGACTAGTTCTGTTTTTCACATTTTTAAGTCTATTTAGAGTCTTTTTACCTCTAATAACTCCCATGATGAGCGGATGAGGAATGGCAGACTTGATGTGAAGCGACTGCTCGTACAGAGCTTTGAGTTTCTTGTTGTTCTTCTGTGCCGTGTACATCTGGATCTCCAGAGCGTAGATCTCCAGCAGCTGCGTGCCTTTCTTCAAGTCGTCCTCCCCATCGTCCGTCTAAAGGCAACACAACATTACGACGTTAACACGCTGACGTCTCATTTTTAAAGAGACAAACACTGGTTCATTGTTAAAGAGGGGGTATTTACTTCTGTGGGGTATTAAAGAGGGGGTATTTACTTCTATGTGGTATTAAAGAGGGGGTATTTACTTCTGTGGGGTATTAAAGAGGGGGTATTTACTTCTATGTGGTATTAAAGAGGGGGTATTTACTTCGATGGGGTATTAAAGAGGAGGTATTTACTTCTATGTGGTATTAAAGAGGGGGTATTTACTTCTATGGGGTATTAAAGAGGAGGTATTTAATTCTATGGGGTATTAAAGAGGGGGTATTTACTTCTATGGGGCATTAAAGAGGAGGTATTTACTTCTGTGGGGTATTAAAGAGGAGGTATTTACTTCTGTGTGGTATTAAAGAGGAGGTATTTACTTCTGTGGGGTATTAAAGAGGAGATATTTATTTCTGTGGGGTATTAAAGAGGAGGGATTTACTTCTATGGGGTATTAACTGTAGCACGTAACATATTTAGATCTACGCGTTTCCTTTTCTATAACTTTCACTTTGGTTTTTGTCTTTTTGCCCTTCACAGCTCTATCACATCACAATCAGCGTTAATGAAACTTCTGCACATCACACCAGGTTTGTGAAGTTGTAGTGTATTATTTTGTATGTTTTTGTATATTTATTGAGAATGGGTGATGTCAGCTTGTGGGTGGAGCCTTGGACAAATCTTACAACTAACCATAAGGAGGGTTTGAATAGGGACCAGGAGAGATCACTAGATTACTCAAACATGCAAAACCTCTTCAGGCATGTTGCAAAAAGTTGATTTTGCATAATACCCCTTAAACTGGGACAGTAGAAAAAGGGGGGTGGGGGTTAAATAGTAATACAAAGTATTTACTTCCTCCCACTCCCTTTTGAAAATAAAATAAACAGTTGCTTTTGTTTATTTTTCTACACATGTTTTAAACATAACTTTCTAAATAAACCTGTAGATTCTCTTTCACTCAGTCCTTTGTTTCATAACAGGTGATGAGTTTAAAACATCACTGTCCACTCTGGAAAAGTAGATTGGACATCACTGTTTGTCAGAAGAACAACACTGTATGAATGTATTTATAAATGTATTTATAAATGTATTTATAAATGTATTTATAAGTGTATTTATAAATGTATTTATAAGTGTATTTATAAATGTATTTCTAAGTGTATTTATAAATGTATTTATAAATGTATTTATAAGTGTATTTATAAATGTATTTATAAGTGTATTTATAAATGTATTTATAAGTGTATTTATAAATGTATTTATAAATGTATTTATAAGTGTATTTATAAATGTTTTTATAAATGTATTTATAAATGTATTTATTGGATGATGACGACAGACTGACTCAATATCTCACCTATTTGTTGAACTTTGATACAGGAACTTTTGATACAAGATCTCATGATTGTTAAAGTCTAAGGCAGCGTCTGCAATCACTCTCTAAAGAGCGGCTCTCTAAAGAGCGGCTCTCTAAAGAGCGGCTCTCTAAAGAGCGGCTCTCTAAAGAGCGGCTCTCTAAAGAGCGGCTCTCTAAAGAGCGGCTCTCTAAAGAGCGGCTCTCTAAAGAGCGGCTCTATACTTTATTAAGTTTGTATTTGACAGTGTGTATTTCATACCAAAGAGTATTAATTTTATAGATTTTTATTTATTTTATTACTACTTGTCTGAGCAAATCCCACGCATGAAAACAGAAACCCATCATTACACATAAAATGCACCAGAATGCAAGAAATTACATATAATTTGCTGAAAATCCCTAGACCTCCTAAAAACACTCAAAATAAGTCCACAAAGCCTCATAAATGTTATATGTTATAAATTCTTTATGACGTGTTAATAGCGGTTGATTTACTTCTTTCAAATTCATTTCACTTCATCTCATTACTTGTTAAAAACATGTGGCTCTTTCTGACTCATTTGGTCTGAAATGGGCCGAGGCTCTTTTCCTGGTGCAGACTTTTGGTCTAAGGACCAGACGCACCAGAAAGACGGGGACTAAAAGGCTTAAGGCTGATGTGCCTCCCAAAAATGGAAAACATTTGAAGGACATGTAAAACTGGACAGACTGGTGCCATGAACACACTTTATAATGTGATGATGAAATCACACCTGCTCTTTATGTTTTAAATGGACTTTAAATGGACACTCGTCTGTTTTTTGTTTGTATTTTTTCTGTATTTTGAACAGGGTGCCCATGAAACCACAGAGTATATATATGTATATATATATATATATATATATATATATATATAATTAAGCACCTAATTTGTAGTAATAATTTAAGCAAATAAAGAACATTGACAATAACTCTACAAATACATGCAGTACTAACTTAGAAAAGAGCTTACTTGACACGACTGATGAAGTTGTCTAAGGATCTTCTGTAGTTTGCCGTACTCTTCTCTCTCCAGATACAATTTTCCCAACTGTGAAATCAAAAATACAGAATTAAAATCTTTGATAAGTTGAAACCAGGATCAAATATATTTACAATAGTCATAATAATATACCTTCGTATTAGTTTTAAACCATAGTCTGTCGTTCTTTGCATCTTTCAAAGCCTCCAATGTCGTTTCATAAAACTCCTGCAGCAGGTCCATCTGGAGGAAGCATTTGATTAAATAATGACCGTTCACTGTAGATTAAACCTTAAAGGGTTTAGATTATGCAAAACTGACTCTTATTGAGCTTTAAATCATGTTCTAACGCTGTTACCTCATCAAAAACATCTGTAACAATCTGTGATGTCATGAAGTGGTAGTTTTCAAGTTAACAGCTACGTTTTTACTTTTAGTTCAGTAGAGATTGGCAATTCCAGGGCAAAAATGATCCAAATGAAGGTGTGTGGAGTTTAAAAACACAGTGGAGCACTTCCTGTATCACCACATGATGACATCACAAGGTGGAACAGAGTGTTTTCAGTTTGAGAGAAGAACTCAGTATAAATCTGCAGGGTTTTGTGTGTAAAACGTGTGAATGAAACACAACAGGTCTGTTTGTGATGAGGAAACAACATTAGAACATACATCAGAAAATGTCGTGATACGAGTCCTTTAAATATTTACTTTCAGAGAATAAACTTGGTAATAACTAACGTCCGCGGCTCGTCTTCCTCTTTAAACAGTCAACATTTACCCGCCTCATGCCCAAAGCAGTAGGTGAAAATATCTGTTTCTAATCTACAAATCCACACTACTCTGGGTTTATAGGGCTGAGGAATAACGCATGATACAAACTGAACTGGGATCTCATTCCTGTTTCTCTTTAATGCAGCTCTGTGCTCAAACAATCCCACGCCCCCTACTGGTTAGCCTCAGTAATGCTCGAGTGATTGACAGGTGGATTTAACCAATTGTAATGAAGTATGAAGCAGATGACTTTAGTAACTTCTTCAAGGTAAAACACAGATACTATGTTTACACAAATTGTGAAAATCTAAAGAAAAATTGTGATTTTTTTGTATATTGTATATCCCTCGATGTTTGCAAAGAAACCTCAGCAATCTGCCTATGGAACAATACAGACATTACACATTCAAATACTAAAATAAGCCTCCTTATTGGGGTGATGACGTTACCTGTTTGGAGGTAGAGATGTAGTCCAGTATGGAGTTGATAGACTTCTCTGAATAGTTCCTTGTGACCGCACTCCTGATGTACGTGAGCAGCTGCTTGTACCTGTTCATCATCTCAGGAAAATTGGTCTGTAGGAAGAACACACAGGTTTTTACTTCACAAGGCTCAGGGTTGAATTTCGACCATTACTGACTAAATCTGAGTACAGAGATGCATTAACCAAAACAATTTTAAAAAGTTAATAAAAGAGCTGTGGAAAAACACGTTTATCTGCTGCGTCACTACAAGAAAATATATTTATTGCACACCAGAATATTTTGGAATTAATGCCAAGTTCAGTGTTTAGCATCTCAAACTCTCCAGACTAACTGAAAAAGTTAACAATGTTGGAAAGTAACTAAATACATGTCCTGAAAATGCAAATACAGTATACACATAGTGGAGTAACTGTTTTGCCGGACAATGACTATCTATACTATACAGTACAATTTCATTTGTTGGCATTTCAGAATATAATTTCCTAAAACTGCAGTATTCGATCAAACAGCTCAGTATTAGTCAGAGAAAAAGAACACACTGCTCTTGAGGCGAGTGATTTTTCCTTAGTGGCAAATGCCCAACAAACTGTGCAAACATGAATCTATTTTTGATTCCATGAAACACTTTTACACTGTAATATGATGCAACTTAACAAGAAAGTATTCAGTATTCATACACAGTACTTTGACTGGGCCATGCAGCAAAATATGTAATAAAATATTCTGTAATTAAACACTTTATCCCACTGTTGGTATTTTAATTGAATGTATCTACTCAAAACTGTAAGTAATGCAACTGTATAAGACATAATGGTGTTCGGTGACACATACCAGTTTGAAGTTGATTTTAATCATCTGTTTCAGTGCTTTGAATCCCCACTCTCCTTTTTCTCCTTCTAACTCCAGAACCTGAAACAGCAGAGATCATGAGATCACGTCTGAGGTTACACAGAAATCTGAATGAAATGTCAGGCAGAATTTAAGAAGCAACCCCACCACCAAACACACACAAGTACACACAGAGATACCACACACCGATCACAGATCACACACAGACACACACAGAGACATCACACACTGATACACACACACAGATCTCACACACACACACAGATCACACATAGAGACAGAGACATCACACACCGATACACACACAGATCATACACACACACACAGATCATACACACACACACACAGATCATACACACACACAGAGAGAGAGATATCACACACTGATACACACACACACAGATCACACACACAGACACACACAGAGACAGAGATATCGCACACTGATACACACACAGATCATACACACATACACACACAGATCATACACAGATCATACACACAGAGAGAGAGAGAGATATCACACACTGATACACACACACACAGATCACACACACAGACAGAGATATCGCACACTGATAAACACACAGATCACACACAGAGACAGAGACATCACACACTGATACACACACAGATCATACACACACACACACACACACACACACAGACAGAGATATCGCACAGTGATACACACACACACAGACACACACAGAGACAGAGACATCACACACTAATACACACACAGAGACAGAGACATCACACACAGATCACACACACACAGATACACACACACACACACACACACACACACACATACACACACAGATCACACACACAGATCACACACAGAGATCACACACACAGATCTCTCCCTCTCTCTCACACACACACAGATACACACACAGATCACACACACACACAGAGAACATACACATTAAGATCACACACACATAGATCATACACACACACAGATCACACACACACACACACACACACACACACACACACACAGAGATCACACACACACAGAGATCACACACTCACACACAGATCACACACACACACACACAGATCACACACACACAGATCACACACACACACAGATCACACACACACAGATCTCACACACACAGATCTCACACATAGATCACACACATAGATCACACACACACACACACACACACACACACACACACACACACACACACACACACACACACACACACACACACAGACCTTCTGGAAGCTGCTGAGAGCTGCTTTGGGGTCGTCTTCCTTCAGGGCTTTGGAGTTGTAGTACTGGTTCTCCAGGTCCACATTTGGCTCTGAGTTACTGTCCTCTGAATATTCCTTGGATAAAAGACAAAAGTCTGAGACACTGTGCGCCTGTTTGTGCTCGCGCCACATCATCCAAACAGTTTACAAACACATTTCACAGGAAAAAGTCACAGATTACCCTCCTCATGTAAGACTTTAGCCTGTTAGCGTTAGCATGAGCATGACTAGCTAGCCGGTTGTTTTGCTCTTACGAACTGCAGTTTAAGCTTTTATTACTTCAAATGCAAACAAATCCCCAGGCCCATGTTGTTGTGTTTCATATTTTTATAATTCCGTGGCTGATGTGCGCGTGTGGGGGACCGTTAGCCGGCTCAAATGCTAATGTTGACTTCCATTTGCCTGCTTTAACATTAGCCACCATGCTAACCACACAGCGGTTAGCTCGTTAGCTCCTGTCAGTGAAACGATTCAGTTTTAACACGAAAACAACAACTTTAAGTGACAAATACCAGGTCATAATCTTCTTCATCGTCGCACATGAAATCGTCCTCCATGTCCGACATTTTGGCGGCTGTTAGTCCCGGTTCAGAGGCAGTCAGGAGCCGGCCTGTGCTGTGTTGTCACCGATGGGGAGGCGGTGTGTCACTGTGGAGCGTTACCGCGGGCCGCAGCTCCGCCAGGCCGAGAGATGGCGCTGCAAGACCGCGTCATGGAGCAGCACGAGCCGGGGACAGGCTCCAGTCAGTCATTCATGGGCTGTTAAAGGTCCTATATTACACAAAATCGACTCTTATGAGCTGTAAGTCGTGTTATAATGTTGTTACCTCCTCAAAAACAGACCTGGAGTTGTGTTTTGTTTCATTCACACATGTTTGAGTAACTCTTAAAACGCTCAAAACGCTCTGTTCCACCTTTTACCTTTAGTTCAGTAGAAATTGGCATTTCCAGGACTGAAATTATCCAGATGATTCTAGTGAAGGTGCTTGGAGTTACCCCTTTAAGGACTGAGCACCAGACATGGCAACTACGGCCCGTGGGCCACTCACGGCCATTTGAGTTTATTAATCCAGCCCGCCAAATGTGCCAAATTATATTAAAATAAGTAAGGATAAACTTTGTTCAAGTTACTTTTCAACAAGTTTTTGATCTTTTGACACTTGATAAAACTGAATGTGAATTTTTCTGCTGTGTTTATTTAACTCAAATTTAATACATTAAATATTAATTTAATTAATGCATTTGGAAAACAATTTGTACAATGAGCCTTTCATATTCATGCTTTGATACATGTTACAGGTCAAATCTCTAATGTCATATTTACACACATACATCCTGGTCCCGCCCCTCTGTCACATTTTAGACCCACTGTGGCCCGAGGGTCAAAAAGTTTGCCCACCCCTGTTATAGACCAGTATAGCTCGCTTAGACTTTTCTTTTTTTAGCCATAAAATTCATGTTGCAGGAAGTATGAGCATGTATCTGCCTTTTTTCACACAACGACCTCTATTTTACACGTCCATCCTTATTTTTCCTTTGACGCATCAAATAACTGACTGGGAGAATCCCGGCGGCTCCTGCGCTCTGATTGTTCGTCTTCAAGGGCGAGGTAAGTACATTACAGTAATGACAGTAACATATTTAAAGGCCTTCATGTCTCTGCTTTGAGACGCAACATGAAGCACAGTTGGTTGCAGAGTTACAGTGATGGAAAGTCCACAACCTCGAGTCTATCGGCGGAGACAGCATCCGACGCCATGGAGACAGCATCCGACGCCACAGTGGAGCACTTCCTGTATTACAACATGATGACATCACAAGCTGGAGCAGAGTTTTTTCAGTTTGAGAGAAGAACTCAGTGTAAATCTGCAGGGTTTGTGTGTTAAACATGTGTGAATTAAACAAAACACAACTCCAGGTCTGTTTGTAGCGATGAAACAACATCAGAACAGGTCAGAAAACAGTGTAAATATGGGCCCTTTAACTTACAGTAACCTGTTTTTTTTTTGTTTTCAGAGCTGCTGCGAAACATTAAGACTCAAGTACTTATCAAACTCATCAAGAGAATTACACGAGAATCCACATCCTGTTCATTTCAAAGGTAAGAACCGTGTAAAGTCGTTTTTTTCATGGTCAAATTTCATTATGAACAAATGTGTCAGTTAAAGAGCTTCAGTTCAGCCTCTGTTATAGGCGACATTTTGAGGACTTTTCACCAGTAATGTATAATGTGGTTGAAAATGTCCAAATGTTGCTATGAAAACAGTCCAGATATTTCGTCTGTCTGATACAAATTGATAGTTTGATGGTTCACGTAGCTCACAAGTGCAGGAAAAAGACTGAGAATAGTGAGAATAGTGTAATTTGGGCTGTTTAAGTCAGACTTTGAAGCCTCATTTAAAACCTGTTCACTGGAAATGGGTTGAAACTGCCCTTGTGTCCATGGGCAAGACACTTCACACACCCTGCCTGGTATCAGTGTGGTGTGTGCATGATTATTTAAAGGCAGACGGCACAGACTGACGGCCTCACTTCTGTCAGTCTACCCCAGGGCAGCTGTGGCTTTGTGTTAATGTGGAGTGAATGAAAAATGTTCTGTAAAGCACTTACATTTACATTCTTTTATATCTTTTTTTAGCGTAATCCCTCAGTCGTCCAGGTCTGATCCATGGTAAAAGCCGAAGTTAAATCTGTCAACTTCACTCCTACAACTTTTTGTCCAGTTGACAGATTTAACTCTGGCTTTTACTATTCTTTATTCATTTATTTCGAGCAGATTAATGAACACAATAGGTCAGAACACATGTATCCAGTAGACTTACACTTATTGCACATATTTTACATATATAAAGGAGTGAAAAGAGGAAAAATGAGTAAATCTCACCTCTGGCTTTGGGTGTCTTGAAAGGCCCGTGGACCAATGTTTGTTGAAAGCATTTTAATACTTGGATTGGCCAAAATTATTAGAGGAAATTCTTTTTTACTGGAAATTGTCTGGAAATCTACCACAAACACCTCAATAATAAACTTTACCTCAACTTTAAATATATATATATTTTTGTTATTATATTGTAACGTGTGCGCTACTGTGTAAAAGTCATTTCACTTTAGCTTTATAAAGGAACAGTGTCTCTGTCAAAACTGTGTTAAATGCACAAATATGAATCTGACTCACTGGACGGACGCCTGGTTTGTCCCTCCTCGTCAGATCAGGGAGGCACCGATCCAGCGTCTTCTGCTCTGATGCTGATGTCGATCCTTTGGCTTTAAGTGTCAAGTGTTTCCTTTAAAACAAACAGTGTAAAACATGATCCAAATGTGTTTTAATATGTAAATATGTGAATATGTATGAATGTATGAATGTGACTGAACTGGTTTTAAACTAAATTAACTTATTTATTAGAATACTACAGCACTTTAAAATGACTGGAAGCACTTTAGCCACATACGCACTTTACAAACAGACACTTTAGACCAAATGAGTGTGATTTTTTTTTTGTGATCTGTGGAGTTGTTTGTGTTGTTCTGTCTTTTGTCCCGTTTTAGATGTTGAGGGACTGAGAATGAAAATGAGCTGTGCAGCGACTTCAGCACATTTACAGGTGTATTTTTTTACTGGTGTTTATTCATGTGCATTGTCCCTTTTAAATAAATAAATTAATTAAATAAACTGTTATTTATCATTTAAAGTAACTACAGAACAGCTTAAAAATACAAGTTTAATATTACAAGATGTTTTGCACCAACATTGTCCAGTAAATCGTCTTATCACCGATCTGCAGACATGAATAGGATATCGACTGAACCGATACTGAACTGATCCACCAAATTGTTAAACTCACATCTGTGCATCCCTGTGAAGTTTGGACGAGCAAAGTGACATGGAACAACTACGAAGAACACAAGCACCTCAGCTACGTCCATGTGACCAAGTGACACAACACACCCACTTTGTAAACTCTGTGTAGCAGCGAGCTCACTGTCACTTTTATTAAAATCGGGAAAAAAATCTGCAGCTCCCTGTCCACAGCCTCATCTATAAAAATATTTGTTCTTTTTAGAGTGAATCTGCAAAAAAAATCACAGAGATGAAACTGGACAGGAAGTAGTGACGCTAACAGTGAGGTAGAGGGCGCTGTTGTGCACGGAGCCTGTTGGACCTGCGTCAGACTCACTGGGTTTTACCTGGTTTGAGCCCAAATGTTTTTTTTGGAAAACTCTGGACTTTTGTCAGTAAATGAAATTAATAGTTGTTTTCAAGTGAGCTAATAACTAATAATAATAACTGTTTTTACCTCAGAGCATAAGCGAGAAAATATAGACTAAACCAGGACTAAACCAGGACTGAACCAGGACTAAACCAGGACTAAACCAGGACTAAACCAGGACTGAACCAGGACTAAACCAGGACTAAACCAGGACTAAACCAGGACTGAACCAGGACTAAACCAGGACTAAACCAGGACTAAACCAGGACTGAACCAGGACTAAACCAGGACTGAACCAGGACTAAACCAGGACTGAACCAGGACTGAACTAGGACTAAACCAGGACTGAACCAGGACTGAACCAGGACTAAACCAGGACTAAACCAGGACCAAACCAGGACCAAACCAGGACTAAACCAAGACTTAACCAGGACTAAACCAGGTCTAAACCAGAACTAAACCAGAACTAAACCAGGACTGAACCAGGACTTAACCAGGGCTAAACCAGAACTAAACCAGGATTAAACCAGGACTAAATCAGAACTAAACCGGGACCAAACTGGGACCAAACCAGGACTAAACCAGGACTAAACCAGGACTAAACCAGGACTAAATCAGAACTAAAACGGGACTAAAACAGGAACAAATCAAGACTAAACCAGGACTAAACTAAACAGTGAGTATCATAGCAACCAAAAAGCGAATCTGGAGCGAGGCTGTTGAAGGTAACGCCCCTTCCCACTTAGCAACGCTGTCAATCAAACCTCGGGGAAAGAAGAACCTGATTTGTCTGTTATTAATGTTCATATGTTGATTTACGGATATAATAGGATCATGTAGAGGGTTAATATGAACATTTATGACCAAAATGAGTCTGAGCAGCAGCAGGTACAGAGAGAGGGGACACAGTTTTTACATAGAAAGTGAATTGGAGCCAGAAGCGTGCCCATGCTCACTTCCTGTTTGGAGCGCGGCGGCTAGCAGGTTAGCTATGTCCATTTATATACACAGTCTGTCTATATGACTTACTTAAACCCCTTTCAAACATTCGTAGCTGTGTCGCTGCTTCGGTCTGACGCACTTTGCTTCGAGTCCCTTTAAAAACATAACTCCCTTTTGCACTTTTCAAGTTCGAATCACCCAATGAATCAAGATCACGTCGAGCGGGTTTTGGCTTCCGTGCCGCGTCCTCTCCCCAGCATCGTGTTCTCTCCAAATCTCCGGGGTCACCTGGCATTACACCGGGAATTTTATTGCTTAAAGTCTTCCCAAAATTACACAACCGGTTTACGTGTCATCAACTAATGTGTCATAGGTTTATTTCAAAAAGTCCATCAGTGGGCCCAGAGAGCGGATCCGTCATCGGGAGCTGTCAGCGTGGCCATAATATTTACACAATCCAGACGTGAATCACCAGCGGCAAAAAGGACGAGAATGTTTTCGCTGGCGGATATGTAACTTTTAAATGTTATAAAAGTGTCCAAGTCCCAATTTGGTCTTAAGCGGCGCTGTGCTCTGGCTCCAGCGCCACGTTAGATCTGGTTCCACGTTGGAAGTAGCGATTTTCCCAAGAACATTTTAAATCAGCGTCTTCGTGTTGGTCTTTTGTTCTTTTCATATTTTGGGGATTGGACTGATTTTTGGTGACATGTTTCGGGAAAGTGCCAAGTGCAGTTTCAGGGTTGACGTGAATCGGTTTGGTAGCAAAAGTGTCAAGGAGCGAACGCAGGCCAGAGCCACTTACGGTCAGAAAACACCAAAAATGTGCTGGAAATGAAAGGCCCCGTATCTGATCTGTGTTTTAATGTCGTTTCCTCGTCACAAAAAGCTGGAGTTGTGTTTTTTTCATTTACCTATTAGTTATTCCTTTGCTGTGTTGCCAAGTACGGCGTTAAACTTGTATTTATTCAATTAGGCAGTTTTATTTCTCTAAAAGATCTTAAAAAACGTTGATTCTTACTGTGAGTGAGGGATGTCAGAAGTATTGAAAGGAGATACTCATTTGAGCAGGTATCGATACTAAAAAAGTCCCATTGACAGGACAGAAATGAACCTTTCCTGAATAACTTTAGAAAGATGATGAGCTGAACAAGTATAAGACACTTAGACTAGTGTACGCCGAACTGGGACTAAACCAGGACTAAACCAGGACCAAACCAGGGCTAAACCAGGGCTAAACCAGGACTAAACCAGGGCTAAACCAGGACTAAACCAGGGCTAAACCAGGACTAAACCAGAACCAAACCGGGACTGAGCCAGGATTAAACCAGGTCTAAACCAGGACTAAACCAGGACTAAACCAGAACCAAACCGGGACTGAGCCAGGATTAAACCAGGTCTAAACCAGGACCAAACCAGGACTAAACCAGAACCAAACCGGGACTAAACCAGGACTAAACCAGGGCTAAACCAGAACTTAACTAGGGCTAAACCAGGACTAAACCAGGTCTAAACCAAGACTAAACCAGGACCAAACCCGGACTAAACCCGGACTAAACCAGGACTAAACCAGGACTAAACCAGAACTAAACCAGAACTAAACCAGGGCTAAACCAGGGCTAAACCGGGACTAAACCAGGACCGAACCGGGACCAAACCCAGTCTTTATACTGATGTGTCTCTGTTTCAGTATCAGACACACAGACTTGTATTAACACCAGGGACACTGTGAACCTCCTGCTCACTGAGGGTTACACACTGAGGGTTACACACACTGAGGGTTACACATGAGGGTTACACATGAGGGTTACACATGAGGGTTACACATGAGGGTTACACACTGAGGGTTACACACTGAGGGTTACACACACTGAGGCTTACACACTGAGGGTTACACATGAGGGTTACACATGAGGGTTACACATGAGGGTTACACATGAGGGTTACACATGAGGGTTACACATGAGGGTTACACACTGAGGGTTACACACTGAGGGTTACACATGAGGGTTACACATGAGGGTTACACATGAGGGTTACACATGAGGGTTACACATGAGGGTTACACATGAGGGTTACACACTGAGGGTTACACATGAGGGTTACACATGAGGGTTACACATGAGGGTTACACATGAGGGTTACACATGAGGGTTACACATGAGGGTTACACACTGAGGGTTACACACTGAGGGTTACACATGAGGGTTACACATGAGGGTTACACATGAGGGTTACACACTGAGGGTTACACACACTGAGGGTTACACATGAGGGTTACACACTGAGGGTTACACACTGAGGGTTACACACTGAGGGTTACACACTGAGGGTTACACATGAGGGTTACACATGAGGGTTACACACTGAGGGTTACACATGAGGGTTACACATGAGGGTTACACACTGAGGGGTTACACACTGAGGGTTACACATGAGGGTTACACACTGAGGGTTACACATGAGGGTTACACATGATGGGGTTACACACTGAGGGTTACACATGAGGGTTACACATGAGGGTTACACACTGAGGGTTACACACACTGAGGGTTACACATGAGGGTTACACACTGAGGGTTACACATGAGGGTTACACACTGAGGGTTACACATGAGGGTTACACATGAGGGTTACACACTGAGGGTTACACATGAGGGTTACACACTGAGGGTTACACATGAGGGTTACACATGAGGGTTACACACTGAGGGTTACACATGAGGGTTACACACTGAGGGTTACACATGAGGGTTACACATGAGGGTTACACACTGAGGGTTACACATGAGGGTTACACATGAGGGTTACACACTGAGGGTTACACACACTGAGGGTTACACATGAGGGTTACACACTGAGGGTTACACTGAGGGTTACACACTGAGGGTTACACATGAGGGTTACACATGAGGGTTACACATGAGGGTTACACACTGAGGGTTACACATGAGGGTTACACACTGAGGGTTACACATGAGGGTTACACATGAGGGTTACACACTGAGGGTTACACATGAGGGTTACACATGAGGGTTACACACTGAGGGTTACACACTGAGGGTTACACATGAGGGTTACACACTGAGGGTTACACATGAGGGTTACACACTGAGGGTTACACATGAGGGTTACACACTGAGGGTTACACACTGAGGGTTACACACTGAGGGTTACACATGAGGGTTACACACACTGAGGGTTACACACACTGAGTGTTAC
This sequence comes from Periophthalmus modestus, assembly GCA_019594935.1. Classification (NCBI taxonomy): domain Eukaryota; kingdom Metazoa; phylum Chordata; class Actinopteri; order Gobiiformes; family Gobiidae; genus Periophthalmus; species Periophthalmus modestus. The sequence continues at coordinate 1,481,436 of JAIEZT010001214.1, read as the reverse complement.
ACACCGAGGGTTACACACATATAACACACATGGGAGTAGAAGTCTTAACATTTAATCTGGAACATCACAGAATATTGTCTAAAGAAAAAGTGTTTTTATTATCATCGTGTTTCAAAATCAGTATCGAGTATCAAGTCTAGCCCTTAAATGTTAGAGTCGTGAACACACTATTTGGCCCTGTCCAGAACATTCCAGACGAGCCAATAACATCTCCATGGAGACAGGTGATGGGCCCTCTTGCTGAAAAGTTCCTGAGTGCACCTTTAAAGCTCCTGTATTACACAAACTGACTCTCGTGAGGTTTAAGTCATGTTCTAATGTTTCCTCGTCACAGACAGACCTGGAGTTGTGTTTTGTTTCATTTACACGTGTTTAAGTTTTTCTCTCAAACTGAAAACACTCTGTTCCACCTTGTGATGTCATCATGTGCTAATACAGGAAGTGCTCCACTGTGTTTTTAAACTCCACACACCTTCACTATAGAATCATTTGGATCATCTCAGCTCTGGAGTTGCCAGTCTCTACTGAATAAAGCTAAAATGAGCTGTCAACTTGAAAACTACCACTTCATGACATCACAAGGTGGAACAGAGCGTTTTGAGCTTTGGAGATGTAGACAGACTAATAACAGAGGGCACATTCCCGGTGACACATTTCTCACCCTGTTCTGTCTGAGCTGTTTCAAACAAAGCCTCAGACTCAGCAGACTTCAGAGGCGGCCGCTCGTCCCGGCTCCGTGCGTGACACTCGTTTGCACCTCGTCTGTCAGCGTCTGATTAAATGAATTGGATTGTCGTAAACAAGGCGCGTCCCCGGCTCCAAATCAACAGGAGGAAATGTGTGGGGCCTTGGACAAAAAGAACGTGGGACTGCGGCGCTACGCCCTGATCGCTGTCAGCGCCGCCGCAGCCTTGTCATTAGAACACATTAGAGTTATTCAAATACCACTGCAGACCCATCACCACACACACTCTACATTCTCTCTTTGTGTAATTAATCCTGAGCTAATAATGGGACAGCGGCAGCAGTGGGTTGGGACTGTTGAGCAATGCATTGTGGGTAATATTTGGGAGTAAAATCCAGAGAGTAAAAGTATCACGACATCTGAGCATATTTAGTATTAGTTGTATTTGAAAAGAAAAGTAGATAAGTCATTGGTACCTACAGATTTGGAAATGTCTGACTGCAGTGGTGGAAGGTAAAGTAAAAGTAGTATCTGTACTTTACTTAATTACATTTTACAGCGGTACTTTATACTTTTCTTTCAGTACATTTGAGTGCAGTATCTGTACTTTCTCCTCCACTACATTTTTGAACAGGGCTGAAAAGTAAAAGTCCATCCATCCATTTTCTTCCTCTTACTTCATCCCAGACACGTCCTCCAGCTCCTCTGGTGGGACCCTGAGGTGTTCCCAGGCCAGCCGAGAGACATAGTCCCTCCAGCGTGTCCTGGGTCTTCCCCGGGGCCTCCTCCCCGTGGGACATGCCTGGAACACCTCCCCAGGGAGGCGTCCAGGAGGCATCCTGAACAGATGCCAGAGCCTCCTCAGCTGGTTCCTCTCGACGTGTAGGAGCAGTGGCTCTACTCCGAGCTCCTCCCGTGTGACTGAGGTCCTCACTCTATCTCTAAGGGAGCGCCTATCCACCCAGCGGAGGAAACTTATTTTGAAATCTTGTAGGTACGATTTTGTTCTTTCGGTCATGACCCAGAGCTCATGACCACAGGTGAGGGCAGGAACTTAGACTGAGGTAAATCAAGAGCTTTGTCTTTCGACTCAGCTCCTTCTTTACCTCAACAGACCGATACTGCAGACGCTGCACCGATCCGCCTGTCAGTCTCACGCTCCATCCTCCCCTCACTCGTGAACAAGACCCCGATACTTAAACTCCTCCACTTGAGGCAAGGACTCTCCACCACCTGAAGAGGGCGCCGTCTTTTTCCGGTGGAGAACCATGGCATCAGATTTGGAGGAGCTGATGAAAAAGTAAAAGTATTTTTCATTATTGTTTGAGACCTGCTGAAAATGGTTGAGGTTTATTTGAATTAATTTGAATGTTAATAGTTTGTTGAATTTATGCTTTCTGATTTTAATATAAGTGTTAGCTTTGAGACACAGTGAGCTAGCTTGTGCGCTGCTCTCATAGACTGTATGTAAATGGACATAGCTAACCTGCTAGCCGCTGTGTTTCAAATAGGAAGTGATCATGGACTCGCTTTTGACTCCACTTTCACTTTCTATATAAAAAACGTGTCCTCTCTCTCTGTACCTGCTGCTCAGACTCGTCATTTTGGTCTTAAATGTTCGTATTAACCCTCTACATGATCCTGGGGTTTTTATTTCACTATTGTGTCTGTAAATCAAAATATGAACATTAATAACAGACAAATCAGGCGCCTTCTTTCCCCGAGGTCACTCCCGTTACCATTAACCGTTGGCGACATGTTTGATTGACAGCGTTGCTAAGCGAAGGGGCGTTACTTTCAACAGCATCGTTCCTGATTGGCTCTGTGGTTGCTATGATACTCGTGGTCAGAACGTCACACTCGTCTTTATTCTTTACTCAGTCTGTGGCTGCTCTGCTGCAGTAAAGTTTTTCTGAGTTTGATTCTAACAGGCTCATGCTGATGTTTTGATAAACACATATTCATTCTCAGTCCAAATAGTAACAGTAAAGAGTCCCCCAGGCCACATCAGGCCCGTGAGGACCCCTAAACACCTCCGACTCTGCTCTTTCATTCATACAGCCTAATTACTGCGCTCTTTTCTCCTGCCTGTGCCGTGCGTACACTAACTTTTATTACACATTTAATACCGGCGTTTTCATATAAGCAGCCAAGACATTTTTCACACAGCACCAAATCCTTTTAATGGTGTGAATACGCTTTGATTCCTGACTTCATAAACATGACTTTTATTTGCGCTGTGTGTGTGAGCCTCATATACCCACCTGAGTGAGCTCTTACACAACCAGCCCTGAGGTCATGGGCTCACGTCTGCTCCGTCTGCGTGACTACAACATTTGTTTTCCTCATTTATTTACTGATTTCGCCGTTGCTCTCTGCGTTTTTTACAAGCTATGTCGAAGCGTGTCTCAATTTTATGCAATAACTTCCATCAGAGGAGCTGTTATTACAGATGAAATCCAACCTCCATGAGCTGAAACCACAAGTCCACACGCGAGCCCGTCTCTCACACGCGACTCCTGCTGCTGCTCAGACTCACACTTCATGTTTGCATTTACCCAGCATCCCTCTGCACCTCGCTATAGAACCAGCCCCAGCGCACTGCAGGATTATCCATATATATGTTTGGGAAAGTACTAAATCATCCTCTTAACACTCTCTCAAATATGACCAAAACCCAAAAACTCCAACAACTTTTTGTCCAGTGGATCAGACCTGGACAAATGAGGCATTAACCCAGGCGAGTTTATTTGTACAGCACCAGTCGAACACAAAGTAACTCAAAGAACTTTACAGACAAAGAACAATACAACAAATCCAAACATAAAAACCATAAATGAAGATCAAAAGAGAAGAGGTAGTCCTAGTTTAGATTTGGTTTAGTCCTGGTTCAGTTCTGGTTTAGTCCTGGTTTAGTCCTGGTTCAGTCTTAGTTTAGACCTGCTTTAGTCCTGGTTTAGTCCTGGTTTAGTCCTGGTTTAGTCCCGGTTTAGTCCCGGTTTAGTCCTGGTTTAGTCCTGGTTTAGATCTGGTTTAGATCTGGTTTAGTCCTGGTTTAGTCCTGGTTTAGACCTGGTTTAGTCCTGGTTCAGTCCTGGTTTATATCTGGTTTAGTCCTGGTTTAGATCTGGTTTAGTCCTGGTTTAGATCTGGTTTAGTCCTGGTTTAGACCTGGTTTAGATCTGGTTTAGTCCTGGTTTAGACCTGGTTTAGATCTGGTTTAGTCCTGGTTTAGATCTGGTTTAGTTCTGGTTTAGTCCTGGTTTAGACCTGGTTTAGTCCTGGTTTAGACCTGATGTGTCATAATAATCATCATATACTGACTTATCATTTACTATATAAACGCTGGAGCAACATATTTTGGGCATTAATATTTATGTTTCCTTGTAAAACTGGCGGGATTTGAGGTATTTTTGTAGTATTTTGATCAGATTTGAGATGTGGATGTTACAGCGAGTCAGTTTTGGACCTAAAAACAGACTCAATGCAAGAAGCAAAAATAACGGAGTTTATTGTTCTGATTGACCAGGAGGAGTGGACGGTCTCCAGGAGAGGGCGCCACCAGGAGAGGGCGCCACCAGCTGAAACACGAGAGTCTGCACCACAGGAGCCAGGACCACACGAGGTGAAGGTGAGTCACTGAAGAACAAGGGGGAAGATCAAAATGTGCAGGTGATTCCCACAGACTCCACCCACATCCATACACACACACACACACACACACACGCGCACGCACACACACACACGCGCACGCACACACACACACACACACACACAGACACACACACACACACACACACACACACACACACAGACACACACATACACACACACACACGCGCACGCACACACACACACACACACACACACACACACACATACACACACACACACACACGCACACACACACACATACACACACAGACACACACACACACACACACACACACACACACAGACACACACACACACACACACACACACTCTGGAGGTGTGGATAAGTCTCTTTTATGTTTAATTATTGGCACATTCTGCTGTTACTTGTTGCAGCTCACGTCTTTCAATGCATTTTTGATTTTAAATGGTTCACTGGGATTATCCTGCATTATTTCAGTCTTAATTAGTGCCGTAAAGTAGTTTCAGTTTTATCGTTTCTTTCTCTGTGGCGATATATGGAGACTCTAAACGTGTTGTCATGACCGATCTAATCTCAGGTCTTTCACATTTTAACATTTATATAAACGCACAACGCTGCAGGTGGACGACCTCACAGCCTGAAACCTGAAATACTAAACATCAAAATTCAAGGTTTTGAGTGGAGAGAAAATATACTTCTACTGTATATGCTTTTGAAATACATCATTCTGACTCACTGCTGGCTCACCGGACCCTCTGAAATAACCAGTTCTCTCACAGTCCTGGAAGATGAAGTTGAAAATCTAGTATCAGTTTTGAAGTGTGAGAGCGGAGATGGTCATGTGACCTCCCCTGACGACGGGACGGCACGAAAACAGCTTCAACACGTCCAGCTTTTACGACTTTCACAGATGAGACACGAAACAGATGTGATCCAAATGTCTGGGATTCACCGCTGATCTCATCCTCCTGTCTTCATCCTCCTCTCCTCATCCTCCTGTCTTCATCCTCCTGTCTTCATCCTCCTGTCTTCATCCTCCTCTCCTCATCCTCCTCTCTTCATCCTCCTCTCCTCATCCTTCTCTCTTCATCCTCCTCTCCTCATCCTCCTCTCTTCATCCTCCTCTCCTCATCCTCCTCTCTTCATCCTCCTCTCTTCATCCTCCTCTCTTCATTCTCCTCTCTTCATCCTCCTCTCCTCATCCTCCTCTCCTCATCCTCCTCTTCTCATCCTCCTCTCTTCATCCTCCTGTCTTCATCCTCCTCTCCTCATCCTCCTGTCTTCATCCTCCTGTCTTCATCCTCCTCTCCTCATCCTCCTCTCCTCATCCTCCTCTCTTCATCCTCCTGTCTTCATCCTCCTCTTCTCATCCTCCTCTCTTCATCCTCCTGTCTTCATCCTCCTCTCCTCATCCTCCTCTTCTCATCCTCCTCTCTTCATCCTCCTGTCTTCATCCTCCTCTCCTCATCCTCCTGTCTTCATCCTCCTGTCTTCATCCTCCTCTCCTCATCCTCCTCTCCTCATCCTCCTGTCTTCATCCTCCTCTCCTCATCCTCCTCTCTTCCCCCTCCTCTCCTCATCTTCCTCTCTTTATCCTTCTCTCCTCTTCCTCCTCCTCTCCTCATCCTCCTCCCTTTATCCTTCCCTCCTCTTCCTCCTCCTCTCCTCCTCTCTTTATCCTTCTCTCCTCTTCCTCCTCCTCCTCCTCTCTTCCTCCTCCTCTCCTCCTCTCTTTATCCTTCTCTCCTCTTCCTCCTCCTCCTCCTCCTCTCTTCCTCCTCCTCTCCTCCTCTCTTTATCCTTCTCTCCTCTTCCTCCTCCTCTCCTTAAGGTGGTGGACTTCAGGGTTTTACGGCTCTGTGCTGAAGGCCTGGAGTTCAGTCTCTGAGACGTAAGACCTGAGCGAGGCTGGACGAGTGCGGCCCAGCTGAGCCGGCCCAGCTGAGCCGGCCCAGCTGAGCCGGGACACTGCAGTGAGGCCTGAGCCGCAGAGGCTCTGTGGCTCTATGGATACTGTCCAGTCGGGACCCTTCCCCTTTCCGCTGGACGACCACAGGACCACAGTGGAGGCCGGCTATCGCTCGACTCCAGTGTGCTCCCACAGCTGTCCATGTCCTGTCCATCAAAGTCCTCCACAGAGCCGAGCTGTCAGGGGTCCTCGAGTCCAGGTGGTCGAGTGTGTTAGCCCCAGGTTCTTCCTCATGAGGCAGCTGGAGGTCCCTGTACCGCCCCCCAGTGGAGAAATAAGTGAGAACCATTTCAGGAGACTTCATCATGAAGCTCACTGAGAGAAGGACAAGGGTTTGCAGTGCTGTCGCGAAAGGCTACTTTGTGGATACTTTGAGTATTTGAATATAAATGTTTAATTTATTTAACTTATTTTCAATGTTTTTTTCACCTATGGTCATGAGCTTTGGGTAATGACCAAAAGGACAAGATGGCGGATACAAGCGTTTAAATTGGTTTCCTCCGCAGGGTGTCTGGGTGCTCCCTTGGAGAAAGGGGCAGGAGCTCAGTCACACGGGAGGAGCTCAGAGTAGAGCCGCTGCTCCTCCACGTGGAGAGGAACACCTGAGGTGAGAGGCCTCAGAGAACACCCAGGACATGCTGGAGGGACTCTCGGCTGGCCTGGGAATGCCCCGGGATCCCCCCCCGAGCTGGATCAAGTGTGTGTGGAAGGGGAAGTCTGGGCCTCCGCTCAAACTGTGACCCGGCCCTGGATAAAGACCAAGAAAACAGATGGAATGTTTTTTCTTCACTACAAAATTCCATATATCTTACTTCATATATTTGATGTCGTCCATATGTATCTAAAATGTAGAAAGTAGTAAACAAAGAAAAAAACATCGAGGGAGAGGGTTTGTCCAAATGTTTGGTCGTACCTTCCACCACTGGTCACTGGTGAAGACAAACCTCATCTATCTCTGGGGCTGTTTCTGAGCTTACATCACGGTTCTTCTGAAGTTCAACTCTGGTAACTATTTGGGCAGAAAAATGTAACATTGAGCTGGATGTGGTTGGTCTGGTTTGCAGATGTCACGCTCAGTGATAATTCTAACTAAAGTCTCTCTAATTTCCTTTTTGTGCATGGTGTGTGTCAGGAAACGGCATCGTTAAAATGGAGGTGATATTTTCAGTTAATTTCTGTGTGGATGATGCAGTATCTCCTACGATCCTCCTTTTTTTTTTGCGCACAGGTGTTTCTAGTATATGACCAGTAAAAACAATTATTATTCTTTTTAAGAGTCATGCCAAAAATATCCTGACATATTAACAAGAAGTTTATGCACATTTTATAGGTATTTGTCCAAATCCCATTTACCATTTACCAACCTCAAATAACATTTTATATTCAAATACGACCCCCTGGCAAGAGCTTGTGTACCGATGGTTTGGAAACACTAATTTGATGATGACTGGGGAGGCTCTGCATGTATGTCTATGGAGAATGTTCATCAGTTACCATGGTGACACAATGCACACATTAGCAAACTGTGTCAGATTATTAATATATGGATTTAAAGAGCAAGTTTTCAGAAGATCGATACAAGCGTTCATGGTCCTCTTTAGGAGTTTGATTTTACACAAGAACATGTGACAGTGTTATGCTGCGTTCAGACCGTGGCGTCAACGGAGGATCAGCTTGGCGGCGTGTCTGATGCCCCTGTCACTACAGCGTCACAACAACATCACTACACTACACTGTCACTACACTGTCACTACAGCATCACTACAGCGTCACTACAGTATCACTACAGTATCACTACAGTATCACTACACTGTCACTACAGCATCACTACAGTATCACTACACTGTCACTACAGCATAACTACACTGTCACTACAGCATCACTACAGCATCACTACACTGTCACTACAGCATCACTACACTGTCACTACAGCATCACTACAGCATCACTACACTGTCACTACAGCATCACTACAGCATCACTACACTGTCACTACAGCATCACTACACTGTCACTACAGCATCACTACAGTATCACTACACTGTCACTACAGCATCACTACACTGTCACTACAGCATCACTACAGCGTCACTACACTGTCACTACAGCATCACTACAGTATCACTACACTGTCACTACAGCATAACTACACTGTCACTACAGCATCACTACAGCATCACTACAGCATCACTACACTGTCACTACAGCATCACTACACTGTCACTACAGCATCACTACAGTATCACTACACTGTCACTTCAGCATCACTACAGCATCACTACACTGTCACTTCAGCATCACTACAGCATCACTACACTGTCACTACAGCATCACTACAGCATCACTACACTGTCACTACAGCATCACTACACTGTCACTACAGCATCACTACACTGTCACTTCAGCATCACTACAGCATCACTACACTGTCACTACAGCATCACTACACTGTCACTACAGCATCACTACACTGTCACTTCAGCATCACTACAGCATCACTACACTGTCACTACAGCATCACTACACTGTCACTACAGCATCACTACACTGTCACTACAGCGTCACTACACTGTCACTACACTGTCACTACAGCATCACTACACTGTCACTACAGCATCACTACAGCATCACTACACTGTCACTGTCACTACAGCATCACTACACTGTCACTACAGCATCACACTACACTGTCACTACAGCATCATTACACTGTCACTTCAGCATCACTACAGCATCACTACACTGTCACTACAGCATCACTACACTGTCACTACAGCATCACTACACTGTCACTACAGCATCACTACAGTGTCACTACAGCATCACTACAGTATCACTACACTGTCACTACAGCATCACTACAGTATCACTACACTGTCACTACAGCATCACTACAGTATCACTACACTGTCACTACAGCGTCACTACACTGTCACTGCAGCATCACTACAGTATCACTACACTGTCACTACAGCATAACTACACTGTCACTACAGCATCACTACACTGTCACTACAGCGTCACTACACTGTCACTTCAGCATCACTACAGCATCACTACACTGTCACTACAGCATCACTACACTGTCACTGCAGCATCACTACACTGTCACTACAGCATCACTACAGTATCACTACACTGTCACTACAGCATCGCTACACTGTAACTACAGCGTCACTACACTGTCACTTCAGCATCACTACAGCATCACTACACTGTCACTACAGCATCACTACACTGTCACTTCAGCATCACTACAGCATCACTACACTGTCACTACAGCATCACTACACTGTCACTACAGCATCACTACACTGTCACTACAGCATCACTACACTGTCACTACAGCATCACTACACTGTCACTACAGCATCACTACAGCATCACTACACTGTCACTACAGCATCACTACACTGTCACTACAGCATCACTACACTGTCACTTCAGCATCACTACAGCATCACTACACTGTCACTTCAGCATCACTACACTGTCACTACAGCATCACTACACTGTCACTTCAGCATCACTACAGCATCACTACACTGTCACTACAGCATCACTACACTGTCACTACAGCATCACTACACTGTCACTACAGCATCACTACACTGTCACTACAGCGTCACTACACTGTCACTTCAGCATCACTACAGCATCACTACACTGTCACTACAGCATCACTACACTGTCACTACAGCATCACTACACTGTCACTTCAGCATCACTACAGCATCACTACACTGTCACTACAGCATCACTACACTGTCACTACAGCATCACTACACTGTCACTACAGCGTCACTACACTGTCACTACAGCGTCACTACAGCATCACAACAGTATCACTACAGCATCACTACAGCACCACTACAGCATCACTACAGCATCAGTACTCTGCCATGTAACACTTCTGAGAAAGATACAAGGAGTTGCCCAAACCTGTAAAGGAGACGCTCCTGTCGGACAAACAGAGTCTCTCATTCTGAGAGTAGTTAAACTCAGATATAGATACAACCGCAGGGCTGTCCAATCCTTCCTCGAGACCCCAGAGCTATTTTGACATGAAAAAATAACTTGAATCCAGACAAAACTGCATGAAACATAATTTACAACTGTATTTTCTTTGCCTGCCCCAAACCGCCAAGTTTTAGATTCCAAAGCTTTTGAAGGCTCTCAATAAAACACACCGCATTTTAGTGAAACCAAAACATCTCGCTGTGAACCCCTGAGCTGGTGCTGTCTTCACTCCGGACTGATGAGTACATTGTGTAGGATCCAAAATACTTCAAAAACATGTTCCAAACTCATCCACAAGGAGTTCTAAATGTCTTTTTTGGACAAACCGAGGACATATATTTTGGTGAAAGCACTTACCAAAAACTAAAGTTAGAACCGTTTCTTGTTAACTGCAGTAAATAAGCATTCAGACCAGAAGTTAGTGAACAAACCAACTGACTATTTACGCCGTTCCTGTGTGAAGCATTTTGGGCAGCCTTGGTTGTCGTAAATGCGCTATACAAAAAATTTGACCTTTGACCTTTGCCTGTGTTAGCGCTTTTCAATTTTAGACAACTGTATGGTGGGACCATAGACTGTATAAAGTGCCTGCAGCGTTCGGCTCCAGTCAAATTAAGCTCATCAAGGCCAGAGCAGTTATAGCGGCTAATTTGAAGCCGAGTTCCACGTTTGGAATTCCAGCTGCGAGTATCATAGCAACCAAAGAGCCAATCTGGAGAGAGACTTTTGGAAAGTAACGTCTCTTCTCGCCCGCACCGCTGGTTTAACAGGGGGTGGGCACTTAGCAAACGCTGTCAATCAAACCTGTGTTGCTAATGCTAGCTGGAGCGACCTCAAGAGAAGAAGTCATGTGATCTGTCTGTTATTAATGTTCATATCTTGATTTACAGACACAATAGCGAGATAAACACCTCAGAATCATGTAGAGGGTTAATACGAACATTTAAGACCAAAATGACGAGTCTGACAGCAGCAGTTACAGAGAGAGGGGACACGGTTTTTCATTTAAAGTGAATTGGAGCCAGAGTTGATGGAGCAGAAGTTGCGCCCATGATCACTTCCTGTTTGGAACGCCTAGCAGGTTAGCTATGTCCATTTACATAAACAGTCTATGAAACAAACCAAGTGCCGCTGTTCCTGTGTGAAGCACTTTGGACAGCTTTGGTTGTTGTAAATGTGCTATACAAATAGATTTGACCTTTGACCTTTGACTGTCTTAGTGCTTTTTAAATTTAACAGTAGGGGGACGAGACAAGACACACAGATTAGGGCCACGGGAATGGGACAAGATGAGATTTGGACACACAACATTTTGTGTTTCAGTTCACTATTTTGGTCCTCACCTTGTATCGTGTTTTTTTTTTTTTTATTTTTATTTTTTTCATATTTTTGCTCTTGTTATCACAGACTTTTGGAACTACATCTTCTCAATAAACGTAACTCGCTAGGGAGAGATACTACAGGCAAAAAACACTTTTTTTTTTTTTCTTTTTTTGGTCTGTTAACATACTAGCTTTGATTTGAAAACAACAAAACTGTTCCCTCTACACCAAATGATCTTTTAATATTTCATTTTACCTCCAGCTGCTCCATAGACTTATATGGGACAATGTAATGTCAAAGGCCTTTTCCTCAAAATCCAGCCCTTTAAAGTAGCACCTACAAACAACAAACTTTACAGTCATATACTTAACAGGATTTTGACCAAACACACAGAAGTTTTTTTGATATCTCATTCTGAGTCTAATAAGACAAGGCTGAAGGTGATGCACGAGGTGGAGTGAAGACCTCGAGGGGGGAAATGGACACACATTTTTGCCTGATTGGTGTAACGTCACATGGCTTTGTGCAGTTAGGAGCTAAATTTCACTAAATTGTTTTCCAATTGTTTGTAATTCCTTAATCAGGTCTAAGCAGCTCTTAACAAAATAATGTTCTCAAAAGCGGAACAAACCCGACGACCAACCCTGACGACGGCATGATTACAGCCAGAGGTCCATCGTTAGTGAAAATGACTCAGGTGCATTCAGACACGATACTTTTGTGCAACAGATGAAGAAAAGTTGAACATTTATAACACTGTTTTTACCTTTTAGATTTCAATTCTAAATCATATATTATAAAACACAATAAAATAAGCCATAACATAGCCGCTCACTGTGAATGTGACCAGTCCTGAACATTACCGACCCATCTCAAATCTGCCGTTTTTAGGAAAGTCCTCAGAAAAAGTTGTTTACCAACAGCTTATTAACTACCTCCAAATGAATAACTCATTTAATGTTTTCCAGTCGGTTTGACCCACCACACACTGAGATGCTCTTATCAAGGTGACAATGACATCCACCTGAACACTGATGCAGCAAAGTCTCAGTGTTGATCCTGTTAGATCTGAGTCCCTCCTTTGACTCTGTGATCATGATCCTCTTTACAGAGACTTAAGAAGAGGACTGGGGAGGGCATCTGTGGTATTGGACTAAACTTGGTTCAAATCCTTTCTAGAGACAGGGAGTACTTTGTTGAAATTAGAAACTGTGGTCTCAGATGAAATGGCCCTGACCTGTGGGATGCCCCAGGGGTCAAAACCTGGGACCCCAGTGTTCAATCTCTACATGCTGCTGTTAGGTCAGTTAATACACATCCAACAGATCAGTGGTGTGGATTAAAGCAACTTTCTCTTCAGCTAAAACTCACGACTCCCCACCCCCCTGAAGTCGTTGTCTTTGGTCCCCCCCCGAAAATCAGCTTTATCCCCCCCACTTTAAAGCACTTTCCTTCCTTTTGTACAAGTCTCTACTGGACCAGCTACACCAAAGTACATCTCCCACAAGTTTATGCCACAGTTCTGTAAACCGCTCTCACAAACTCTACAGGACACTAAACCAGATTAGGACCTAAACCACACTGAGGACAAACCAGACTAAACCAGGACTAAACCAGGACTGCACCATACTAACCAGGCCTAAACCCAGGACTGAAACATGGACTGAACATGACTAAACCATGACCAAACCAGGACCAAACCATGCTCTAACCAGCTCTAAACCAGGACCAAAACAGGACTAAATACAACCCACTCCTAAACCAGTACTAAATCATGACTAAACCAGGTTAATCATGTGTTCAGTTTTTGTTCAGTTTTAAACCTGGATCATTTTTCCTGAAGATGTTGACACAGACTCGACTTTGACAAAGTTTCAAAATCCAGCTCGAAACGGTTCTGTTTAGCTGCTGTGACTGAAAGAGTTTTTATTCTGCCTCTTATCTCTTTTAATGTTCATTTTATGATATTATTTATGTTCTGATTTGTTGTACAGTATTGTGGTTGATAATGTCGTTCTTATTCTGTAAAGCTCTTTGAATACTTTGTAGGACCAGCTGTTTCTCCACAGATAAACTTGTCCTTACTTTGCCCATTAGACCAGTGATTGAAGGAGAGTGGAGGACTGCTACTTTTGTTTGCTCTTAATGGTGAAGACTCCTCAAAACTGAGATGTTTCTTCTCACGGTAAGAGCATACGGAGTCTGCAATAACAATAGTTTAATGCAGTATATTCAGACTGTTGCTGTTCTGTTAACAGTGTTTTGCATGTCTGAGGACCGCTTCCTCCTTCCTCAGAGCTGCAGATAAAAGCCTCTTCCCTCCATTAGGACCCGTGTTTTACGCTCTTCCACGTGTATTAACCCAGACTTTCCCTAGACATCACCATAGTAACTTTCCATTTGGGCCTGTACCTTTGATGTTTCACTGTCCACATGCCCCTGGTGAGGGACAGAGCCTCACCACAGATTAGACCATGTTTATGTTACATGTCATTATGAGCTGTGTAAACTCATGACCACAGACTGTATCAGACGGTTGTGCTGGACACACTGACAGGTGACTGACCAGTGAAGAAATAACAGAGCAGCTCATTATCACAGCACCTGTCACATTTCTGTACATCCTCCCTGTGTCCATGTGTACTCTACAATCACTCTGTTGTTTATCTGGTCATGAGTCAGCAAGAGGTGGGTGAAATTTCCGCAGTAATAGCATTAAACTTCTCAAAACATGCATTATCATCTGTGAGCGGGCTCGTCTTTTCCACAGATCTGACCTGCATCTTGGCCTAGTGGAGGCACCGTGGAGATACACAAGTTTAATGCCATACTATGGGACATTCCAGCAAGCAATCACAACTCCTTCTCTGAGTGAGGGGAGGATGGAGCGTGAGATCGACAGTGTGATTTTGACTGTTGTGGTGAAGAATGAGCTGAGTCCAAAGGCAAAGCTCTTAATTTACAGGTCAATCTATGTTTCTGACCCTCACCGAGAGTCATGAGCTTTGAACAAAAAAAAAGACAGTTTAAATCTGTCAACTTGGACACATTGTTGTAGGAGTGAAGATGTTTCGCTGCTCATTCAAGCCGCTTCTTCAGTTCGGAATGAAGAATGGCTGAAGAAACGGCTTGGATGAGCATCAAAACATCTTCAGCTAATACAACAATTTGTCCAGTTTGACAGATTTAAATTTTGCCTTTTGCTCTGGATCAGACCTGGACGACTGATCAATTACCACAGACATACCGAAAGGACAAGATGGTAGATGCAAATGGTCCAAAATTGAGTTTTCCTCTGCATGTGGCTGGGCTCGGTCACACGGGAGGGACTCGAGTAGAACCGCTGCTCCTCCCGTTGGAGAGGAGAAGCAGAGGTGTCTCAGGCATCTGCTCATGATGCTCCTGGACGCCTCTCTGGGGAGGTGTTCGGGTCACGTCCCACCAGGAGGAGCCTCAGAGAAGACCCAGGACACTTTGGAAGGACTATGTCTCTCGCTGGACTGGGAACGCCTTGGGGTCCCACCGGAGGAGCTGGAGGAAGTGTCTGGGTGAGTGACGTCAGAAAGTCCTTGTTTCGACTGCTGCCCCCACGACCCTGGAAAATGAATGGACGGTGATCTGCATTGGAACACCAGGGAGGGGACTCCATGCCCAGAAATGTTACACAGAGCATTTAAAGCCTCAGGTTTGGACATTTAAGATCATTATATTTTAACATTCTACAAAATACATATTGGCATTTTTTTTTATGTTGCAAATTTTACTTCCTGGTTGGAATCAGGACATCACACGGTTGGATTCAATAACTGTTACCTATCAACCATGTAGTACACTTAACTCCTCTAATGCCCCCGTTTATTATTTGACAATAAAAGTATAAGAAAACATTTTTGTAATTTTGTTAGATTCATGTTTCAAAGTTTCAGAGCAGATATGTTTCTTGTGTAAATTGTTCTACATCACACCTACTGAGCAGCATTTTCTTTTTCTTTTGTACCAATTTGTAAGACAATGTTTTGGCAAATCAGCGATTTAAGACCACACACGACGAAACTACTGCACATCACATCAGGTTGTGAAGCCGTAGTGTATTATTTTTGACTCGTGTTTTCTGTGTATTATTATGGAGCATTTAAGTCCACCTAACCCTCTACATGATATTCTAGGCGGTGCTCATTGAGTTACAGATTTTTAAACTACTTCTGTTCCGTGTACAAGCTTCCACTGCCCCAACCCTGAGAACTTTAATGCTTTGTAAGGAACATAAACTGGCTGAGTAATTTTTCTCTTCAAAGATACGATCTGCACCCACACTGTCGACACCTCGC
This sequence comes from Periophthalmus modestus, assembly GCA_019594935.1. Taxonomy (NCBI): domain Eukaryota; kingdom Metazoa; phylum Chordata; class Actinopteri; order Gobiiformes; family Gobiidae; genus Periophthalmus; species Periophthalmus modestus. Next base: position 1,465,474 of record JAIEZT010001214.1, on the reverse strand, counting down.
CACTGCGCTGACTTAAACCAACTCAAACTCACTGAAATAACGTCTGGCTCTGTGGATTAACTATAAAAAACAACATTTAAAAGGACGCTTGAACGAGCCCCACATCAAAACCACATTTGTTCCGCCTGTGCAGATCTACCCACTGCAGCTAACAGCGATTTTTGATGATCCAGAACGGCCAGAACTGAGTGGACAGATCACAGCAGGGCCCCAGAAAAGTGTAAAGTGGGCCAGTAAAGTGGGCCAGTAAGTGGGCCAGTAACAAACCAAAGCTGGTTTAAATCAGAGCTGTTCTGCAAATGAACGGTTTCAGATGTTTCTCCAGGTTCTCGTCGTTTCTTCTTTCTCGCTGAGCCTCTGACGTTGTATTTTGAGAGATTTCATGTTTGAGTGTAATCTTTAATCCACCTATTTTCCAGACGCCCTTTTTGCTGATTAGGTCCAGTTCTCGGCAGCGTCGCGTCGTCCTGCTGGTACAATGAAAAAAAAAGTGGGGGGGGGGTGCTGCTCTAGTGTGATGTTTTTCTGTGTTGTGATGCTGGTTTCTTTTATGAAGTGGTTTTAGATGAATATTGTGATTTAAATGTGCAAATTATAACATAATGATCCACTGGGGTCAGAGATGAGAACTATAGAGTGACACCAAACACAATAGGGCTGAATTTAACGCTCTCAGGTTCTTCTGTGGGTTTTCAGAATGATGAAACTGTTGCCATAGTGATTAACAATTTAAAACTAAATATTATATCTTTTGCATGAGAAGAAGTCATCAAAATGTTCCATACTGGAATCTGAAACCGGTGAATGCCCTGTTCTTTTGGCTCTGGGAGTCACCACCAGTTACGATCAGGTTACTGGTTGAAGTTGCCAGATTGGATTAGAAAAATCCCATTTATTTGGCCAAGTCACGTTCGTATCAAGTTATGTTCTTTTCAAAGTTTCCAAGATCCAAAATAGATCTCAGAACAGAAAGGTCCTGAGGTCGTCCTGAGAGCTTATTAAGAGGAGGTATTTTAGTTCTATGGAGAATTAAAGAGGAGGTATTTACTTCTATGGGGTATTAAAGAGGAGGTATTTACTTCTGTGGGGTATTAAAGAGGAGGTATTTACTTCTGTGGGGTATTAAAGAGGAGGTATTTTCCTTCTATGTGGTATTAAAGAGGAGGTATTTTAGTTCTATGGAGTATTAAAGAGGTATTTTAGTTCTATGGAGTATTAAAGAGGAGGTATTTACTTCTATGGGGATTAAAGAGGAGGTATTTACTTCTATGGGGTATTAAAGAGGAGGTATTTACTTCTATGTGGTATTAAAGAGGAGGTATTTTTAGTTCTATGGAGTATTAAAGAGGTATTTTACTTCTATGGGGTATTAAAGAGGAGGTATTTACTTCTATGGGGTATTAAAGAGGTATTTTACTTCAATGGGGTATTAAAGAGGAGGTATTTTACTTCTATGTTGGTATTAAAGAGGAGGTATTTACTTCTACGATATTAAGAGGAGGTATTTCACTTCTATGGAGTATTAAAGAGGAGGTATTTTTTCTCCTGTGGGGTATTAAAGTAAAGGTATTATACTTGTTTTGAGCAGGCACCCAGGTCCTGTTTTTTGGGACGGTCGTTATAAACTCGACTTAAAGCTCGTGACTTGGTCGTTCTGTGTTTACCTGAGTTACATTAAATTAAATAACAGTCCGTGATGCGTTGGCCCCGTTTCGCTCAGCGTGAACGAGCCAAACAAACGCGTCGGGATCTGTTTAAGATACCAAAATCCATCGCTGTGTTGGTTTGACACTTGTGCGTGCGGCGTTTTTATGAACTCAAACTCAGATGCCAACAGATATTTACGAGTGGAAGAATCGTGCTAACGCTAATAAAATAAATATTATCAGATACATGGCAGTCGGGACATGTGGCTCAGTTTAAACCGTGACCACATAAAAGAATGGCCGTGCCAGCGAGTGTGACTGTAAGACGCCCAACAATCCCCCGCCTCCGTCAGCTCCACGGCTGCGGCGCGGGCCATAGAACACAATACACAGGCATAATTCAGTGTGTTCTGGACATGTAAACTGTGTGTGCGCAGAGGAAGTCAGCGGACCACATGTGTTTACGCAGGAGCTAACGGAGGAGTACACAAGGAAGTGATGGTTTTGCCCGACGGAGGCTAACGCCGCTCTGAGGGGCCGACGCCGCTCTGAGGGGCCGGCGGCGCTCTGAGGGGCCGACGCCCGCTCTGAGGGGCCGACGCCCGCTCTGAGGGGCCGCGGCGGTCTGAGGGGCCGAGGGCGCTCTGAGGGGCCGAGGGGCGCTCTGAGGGTCCGACGCCGCTCTGGGAGGGCCGACGCCGCTACTGAGGGGCCGGCGGCGGTCTGAGGGCCGAGGGCGCTCTGAGGGGCCGAGGGCGCTCTGAGGGGCCGACGCCGCTCTGAGGGGCTGACGCCGCTCCGAGGGGCCGACGCCGCTCTGAGGGGGCCGACGCCGCGCTGGGAGGCTGACGCCGCTCCGAGGGGCCGACGCCGCTCTGAGGGGCCGAGGGCGCTCTGAGGGGCCGACGCCGCTCTGAGGGTGCCGGCGGCGTCTGAGGGGCCGAGGGCGCTCTGAGGGGCCGCGGCGCTCTGATGGGCCGAGGGCGCTCTTGAGGGCCGAGGGCGCTCTGACTGAGGGCCGACGCCGCTCTGGGAGCCGACGCCGCTCTGAGGGGCCGGCGGCGGTCTGAGGGGCCGAGGCGCTCTGAGGGGCCGAGGTGCCTCTGAGGGTCTTGACCGCCTGCTCCGAGGGGCCGACGCCGCTCTGAGGGGCCGACGCCGCTCTGGAGGCTGACGTCCGCTCCGAGGGGCCGACGCCCGCTCTGAGGGGCCCGACGCCGCTCTGAGGTGCCGACGCCGCTCTGAGACGACACGATCGACTGAGACGGAAAATGTATGAATTGGAACGGAAGGAAGTGGTTCATGTCTAAAGAGAGATCAGGGCCGGTCTAGTCCTGGTTAAGACCCGGTTTAGTCTTGGTTCAGTCCTGATCTTCTCTTTGTTTAGTTCAGTTAAGTTCTGGTTTAGGGATAGTCCTGGATTAGACCTGGTTTGGTCCTGGTTTAGTCCTGGATTATCATGGTTTAGACTCTGGTTTTAGATCTGGATTACTCCCTGGTTTAGAGAACCTCGTTTTAGTCCCTCCGTTTAGATCTGGTTTAATCCTCAGGTTTAGATCTGGTTTAATCCTCCCTGATTATAATCCTGGTTTAGTCCCTGGTTTGAACCTGGTTTAGTCCTGGTTTAGACCTGTGTTAGGTCCTGGTTAGAACCTGGGTTTAGGTCCTGGTTTAGACCTGATTTAGCCCGGTTTTAGACCTGGTTTAGTCCTTGTTTTAGACCTGTTTTAGTGCCTGGGTTTAGACCTGGTTTTTAAATCCTGGTTTAGACCTGGTTTAATCCTGTTTAGTCTTTTTTTTAGAACCTGTTTAGACTGGTTTAATCCTGGTTTAGACCTTGTTTAATCCTGGTTTAGATCTGGTTTAGGTTTTTGATGATTTTGTCCCTGGACTTTTCGCATGAAGAGTTAAGGACTAAGGTCTAAAGGTGACAGACACAAGAATCATGTATAATTTATGTGTCGTCATGATCAATTATGTAAATAAAAATAAAATCAATACGGTGATAACAAAGTCGGTACAAAAACCTAAATTATACTAAAGTAAAGCTGATTTTATTTAATTATTTTTAAAGGACACATTTCTGTTCCACACACACACAGCCCATTCGATTTTAAACCATCTTTTGTGTGACATATCTGAACCCCTGTTTCTCACACAACCTGATGCGAGGTCTGCGCCTGTATCGTGGTCAGAAATACCTTTCTCCTGAGGCTCTGTGGTGTATTGATTCTCTTCTTCTGACCTCTGACCCACGAAAAGGGTCAAGATCCTCCCGCGAGGTAACCCTAAGAACCGAGGACTTTCACAATCTTCGAGCAGTTAGAGGCAAGCGTGCGTTCCAGGTTCCCAGCCCGCCCCCAACCAACCGCACATTGTTTATTTACACAACTGGACACCACCAACCACTCAACCCGCCGCTCACTACCGTGACCTCGTGACAACGCAGCTGCACACACTGCTCTGGGAGATTAATTACCTGCTTTCATATATTCAATCAAGAGGTGGTTAAACGTCCATTTAGCATTGAGAGTTAAAACGCATTTCCTAGAACCACTGGAGATTGTGTTTTGGTTTTATTCACATGTTTGAGTAACCCTTTATTATGAGTCGGTAACATCTCCAAGCGCCCAACGCTCTGTGCCCCTTGTGATGTCTCATGGTGGTTTCATGTCACAGCTCCTTTTATCTTTGTTCCTTCGAAGATAATGGCAATTCCAGAAGATGACATGATACAAATGATTCTACAATGACGTTGTGTGGAGGTTTAAAAACCGTGAGCACTTCCGGTCTCACCACATGATGACAATCACAAGGTGGGAACAGAGTTCTATTTCACAAAATTTCGCTATGGGACCAATGAGCAGGACTAAGTGTCCCTCTCCTTCTGTTCTCTTTTTCTCTTCTCCTCTCTGCTTCTGTCTCGTTCTTTCGGCGCTCTCTGTCGCGCGCGGTCTCCTCGTCGCTTTCGCGTTTTCCTCTTTTGTGCTCTCGCTCCTCGGCCTCTTTCGCGCGCTTTTCCCCCCTCTGTTCTACCGCTCTTTTCGTGCCTTTCTCCCTTTCCTCGGCGCCTCTCAACTCTCTTTCCCCATCTTTTTATCTCCTTGTTTTCTTTCTCTCCTCCTCTCCGCTTTCCCACTTCGCTCTCGTTCCCCCCTCTCTTGGCTAGCTCTTTCTTTCCTCTTTCTCTCTCTCTTTCCCTCTCTTTCTGTTTCTGCCTCCTTCTCTTTGCTCGCTTCCTCTCCTTTTTCTTTTCTCACCTCCCTCTCTCGGGCCCCTCTTTCTCTCGCTTGTCCTCTTGTTCTTTCTTTCTCCTCTCAGCTTCTCTCGTGTCTTGCCTGCGCCGCCTCTTTTTCCGCTCTTGTCCCTCTTGTTCCCGCTCTCCCGCGTTTCTTTTTTTTGATTGGTTATCCTCTCTCTTTCTTTCGCGCGCGGTCCCGCTCTCGCTTTCCCTCGGCTGCGGCCTCTCTCTCTCTGTGTCCTCCGCGGTCGTCGGGGACGCGCCATCTCTTGTCCCCTCTCTTGTTCTTTCTGCTCGTGGCTGTCGCCGCTCGCGCTTGGTCCGCTCGGCGGCCGCTCGTTCCGCGCTCTTTGCTTTTGGCAGCTACACACACCAACGCGGCGGCATGGCGTAGCAGATGGGGAGGACAGGTCAGGGGAGAGGGCAATGGTAAAAAAAGCTAATTCCAGTCTGATTTAATTCAAGTTTCGACGCCAAACAATTAGGGCCAATTGGGCTTCATTTCTTCATTTTTTCGTCCGTTTTCCTCAAACACCGAATCTGTCGCCCAATCGTCGTTTCAACTGTCTATCATCAACACAAATAGCGACAGACGTTCCAAAGTCGTGGCTTCATCTTCTTCTGTTCTGCATTACAAAAAGGAAATGGTCGAGCCAGTGGGTTCCACATTACACGCTTATTATTTTTATAAAAACCGGATGAAAACCCGGGTTCGCCAGGCGTTACATTTCTATAAGGAAACGACACGAGAATTTCAAATCATAGTCTGGCGTAAATTTTAACTTTGTTTTCTCCCTCTTCACCTGCATTGCTTTTTATTTAGCCCTTCACCACGGAAGCTGAACACACAACCGCCAACCTGCAGGTGCGGTGGATCCAACCCATGGTCGTTTTTAATGTCGATAGCGGGAATTAGAACCAGCAACCTTCATACCAGTGACCGCTCTGCCGCTCTACCGACTGAGCCACTGACGCCTGGAACCTCATCAAAACGTTTCACATTCCAGAAAACATGAGAACATCACATGGAGAACAAGAAACGAAGAAATCTACGAGTACTGTACATTTCAAAACAGAAATGACTCAGTAGGAGTAAAGTTACAGCGTCCAGTAAACGCTCAAGTCACATGTCCTCGAGTAATAACACGCTACTAACCAACGTGACCCACTCCGACTGTGTCCGGGCACACACGTTCCTCTCTAGGAGAACGCTCGTGTGGGTCCCAAATTTACCGCTCTGGTGGAGCAATCGTGACTTGGGCGCGGGGCTAGATGGGGTGAGAGGGGGACAGGCGTAAGGGGAACCAGGGTACGGGGGTGGGGTCTTCGAGTGGCGGGATGTCGAGGAGCGGCGAGGGGAACGATCCCGTATCAGCCTGTGGTTATGATGAACTGAGAGGATTAACCTCCTACACCAAACCCTGTTTTTACAATGGGCCCACTACCAGCGGACTGTCCCCCACACACACCCACACACACACACACAACACATACACCCACACAACACACACGACAAGTCACACACACACACACACACACATACCACCCACACACACCGCAACAAACACACACACACCACACTCAGACTCCAAATTAGCTCGTAGCATGGAAGCCGTCCGAGCATATGGGATGGTTAATGAAGATCGTGGACAGTGCCTGAGAGGAAGAGGAGTGTCCCGTCTTCCCGTCCCTCCCTCCCTCTCCCTCCTTTCTCTTCTCCTCTCTTTCTTTCCTCTTGTTCCCTTTCTCCTTTCAGTTCTGTCTCTTTACTGTGGACGCTGCACAGTAGTCCCAGAGCCAGCGTCTGTCCTTTCATTTACTTCCCTTTCTGCAGCTTCGCCATGTGGCTCAAGAAGGTGGAGGAATCATCTTGAGCTGCCCTTGCTTCACAGTCTGTGTAGTAAGATCGTTCATGGGGCCAGTGGTGTTTCACAGTGCATAGAAATTTACGACTTGTGAATATCTGGAGGCAGGATTTTGAAAGACCAACTTCTTCTGGTCATTACGATGAGATCCCCTGAAAGACCAGGACAACTAAGCGGATCCAAAAGTTTCACGTTTCCATTTCTGTTTCTTTTGTATTTCCCCATTCTTTTTACATCACTGATTTTCACTGAAGCACAAAACTACTAAATGACTAGTCTGTGGAATTGTATAAACAAAATACAAAATCATTTTTAGATTCTTCTCCTTGAACCACCCACCTTAAACGTGGTGGATGTTTTGAGCCCCTGAATGATCCTGTAGGAGCTCTGCTGTCGTGGCTTTGTGCCCCGTTGGGTCACTTAATGGCAAACAGGTCCAGGGAACGGCTTCAAACTAGGAGCGGTTCAGACGCCCGGGGTTCATGAGGAGGAACATAAGGCAATGTTATGCCAGAGCCGCATCACAACCAGGTCCCCACGCTAGGAGCAGGACTGTGGTGGGTCTTTGACAGGGAGTTCCCCAAGGGGCGGGTTAGACCTCAGGTCCTGAAGGCGCGCTTTTGGGCCGTCCTCTATTCGTGGACCCACTACCTGCGGGAGATCTTTGAGTGGCTGCTGCCCAGAGACATGCGGCACTCGGTGCAGGGGCTCAATGACCGATCTCTGGGACATGGAGACTAGCTCTTGGACATTCACCTCACAGGGGGGAGGAGCCTGAAGCTGTGCAGGAGGTTGAGTTA
>JAIEZT010001214.1:1390616-1457822 GCA_019594935.1 Periophthalmus modestus | reverse complement strand
CCCGTAAAGCCTGTAGAGAAAAGGTTAATCACTGTTTACATAACAGATGATCCCCAGACGGATGCAGCAGCTCAAACCTCTCCTCTCCGCAGTTAAACGAAAGATAAAACGAAACTTATTCTAAAGCTGCTCAGACATGGTTTGAACCGAACAATTATCTAACGTTAACCAGGAATGTCTGAATAAAGCAGCAAAATGTGTAAAAAAAAAAATGCTATATCAGAAAACAAGCCCGGCGCATTTAAATGTGACCCCAGTCCGTCCGCGGTTGAAGTCCGGTGGTTTGAGAGCTACAAAAAGGTTCCGCTCTATGGATAAATGATAAAGCCAAAAAGTAACAACGATTTGTAAGTGTTTGTAAGAGTTAATCTACATTAGTATCGAGAAAAGTGCGTATTATTTCTTTAACAGATGTGACTTGCAAAATGTAGTAAATCAAATGTTTGATTTCATGATGATCCGAGCATGAAAATTACTTTTTAAATTAATTCTGCAATTAGTGCCACCTGAATCAGAAAACTTTTAAACGGTACTTAACTGTGCACAGTATTAAATTCTTGTACACGTACAGGGATACCCCTTGTACAAAGTTAAAAAGTTAAGTCTATGGACCTTTTAAAATGCAGCAGAAGGATCAGAATCCTGGGTGGAGGGTGGAGGACAACTGGAGGCAAAATGAAGGATGTCATTTTATATTTTCAATGATTTACTGATTAAGCTGCAGTAATGTACCCTTTTAGTCAAAAACAGAGTAAAAATAAAAGCATGATTGTTTCATTTTTGGTTGTGCTTCTTGCAAAAAAATGTAAAATGTATGGGCCTAATAAACCCTTACTGTGAGTGGGCTCGCATCCTCCATAAACCTGGCTCTATTTTGAAATGGAGGAGGAGATTCCTGATTGTTTCCATGGAAATGCTGTTCCTTTGGCTTTAGTCATCTACAGTCGCGCATAACACCAAAGTTTGGTTTTGTACTCTGGTGTCTGATCTAAATGCAAAACAGTTTTTATAACAAGAAATATAGCTAAATGTATTTATTTATTTATTCATTTATTTATGGTATAAAGCCCAAAAACATTTGTTCTATTTAGGGTAAAAAGGCCAGTTTCCAATTAAGGGGTTAACACTTCTTCTTTTTTTTTTTTTTTTTTTTTTTTTTTTTTTTTCCAGTGAAACATTAAAAACCTGGATTCTTCTTATCATCTAAAAAAAAAAAATAATAATAATAATGAAAAAGAGAACAAAAAAAAGACAAATAGAATGTAATTGTCTTTAATAAACTCAGCTCTGACATCACTTATACATCAGAGTGCTTAATATTGCACATATATATTTTTATTTATTTATTCATGTATTTTTTTTATTTTGTTTATTTATTTTTAAAATTCTGTTGCTATTCCTATTTTTTTCCCCCATTAAAACTGCATTTATATCCACATTTTTGTCCCTATTCCTGAATGTCTGTTTTTGTGTCTTTGTGTCTAAACAGCGCCCTCTATCGGCGGCCCCTGGAGTCTCTGCTCTCTGACTCTGGGAGGATGCTTTTGGCTGCAGACTCTTCTCGTCATGTGACTGAATCTTGAAGTCTTTTTCTCTTCTTTTTAAAAGCCCAGACTCTCCAGCTCTGCTCTCTGCAGCTCGTCTCCAGCTCTGCTCCGTCCTGTCTCCACCGGGGCGTCTCTGCGCGCTCCCCGGGCTGGACGCACTCCTCTCCGGCCGCAGCGCAGCCTCTCCCCCTCGCTCTCTGCTCAACTCTCAAATACAAAACCGGAAACCAAACTTTTTTTCTTCGAGCTTTGCACACGTTGTTGGTGTAAATGAGGCGCAGAGACGCAGGAGGCGCGTCAGGCCGTGGCACCAACTGAAAAACTTTGCACAGTTCCTTATTTTACGCAGTCATTTTTGGGACTTTTCGGAGATGAGTCCAGCGCCCTTCAGCCTCCAGCGGAGAAGAGCAGAGTTTACAGCCGGGATAGGAGCGTGAGAGAGCGGCCACGTCGAGCGAATTCAGCCCCGAATAACGGACTTTATCATGGAAGACGTGAGTAATGCTCCTCACGCTGCTTTTCCGACGCTTTTCTTGCGCTTTTTCAGCTTTACGCACAGGATTACGCACAATAACGTCAACCTTTAGATTTTACAGCATTTCCATGTTAAAAAAGTTGAATTGTAATGACTTCTAGCGCGCTTTTAATGTCTTTTCCCTATGGTTTTAGTTAAAAAGTTGTTGTTCAGACTTACAAACTGTGCGTAAGACTATTTGGCACCAAGCACCTGCCCAACTGTCACACTCTCCCAGCATCTTTACGGCTCTGGCGCGTTGGGCGACGGGTATAAAAAACAAAACTCCCATTAAAAAACGTGTTATATAAGGTTTTACGAGGTGTTTGGTTTGGTTAACGACTCGCTCAACTAAAGATAAGTCTTGTTTTAAGTTCATTTGGCTGCTCTAGTCACTTCGGCGCAGGTTTTTCGCCCGTAAACAAGTGTCTGTAGTGCGTTTTATTGGGCCACACTGGAAGAAGAGGACAGAAAACAGAAGAAAACAGGCAAAAAACAGGAGAAAAACTAAAGAAAACAGAGGAAAACAGGGCTAGACTCTGGTCTCTCTGTGGATTCAAAGTGTAGAACTTTATTACTTTCGCAACTCACAGTTTATAACTCTTTTTATTAGGTGTGTTTGACCAGTTGGTGTTAATACAGGCAAATACTTCACATTAAAGGGGACGTATCACACTGTTCTCTCATGTGGGTTATAATGTTTCCTCATCTCAAACAGACCTGGAGTTTTTTTGCTTTTTTTTGTGTTCATTCACACATGTTAACACACAAACAAACTCTGCAGATTTGAGCTGAGTCTCTTCTCTCAAACTGAAAACACTCTGTTCCACCTTGTGATGTCATCAAGTGGTAATACAGGAAGTGCTGTGTTTTTAAACTCCGTACACCGTCATTTCTGGAATCATTTGGATCATTTCAGACCTGGTATTGCCGGTTTTCTACTGAGCTAAAGGTAAAAGGAGCGGAACTTGAAAATCACTACCACTCGATGACATCACAAGGTGGAACAGAGCGTTTTGAGCTTTGGAGATGTTACTGAAACATGTGTGAATGAAAAAACACCACTCCAGGTCTGTTTTTGATGCACTAACAATGTTCTAAACATGACTTAAACCTCACACGAGTCACTTTTGCGTAATATAGGACCTTAAAGTAAAAGTATTTAATATTTACTACTACTTTGTACTTATATAGCCAAATATTTCCAAGGATATATAAAAGTCTTGGCTGCTTTTCACACATTTTACACAAATCTTAAAGCACGTTATGAACTTCTTCAAATCTGAATATTTTTAAAGCAAAAATAATGATTCGTATCTAGAAAAAAAACCTAGTATCAAGTTTACCTCATACTACCGCAGTACTACTACTACTACTACTTAATACTACACTTTTATCACTGATTCCACATGTGTAGTGGCTGTTAAAACCATCAGGCTGTTACGTAATGATCAGAGTGTGAAAAAAGTACTCAGCTTTGGTACTTAAGTAAAAGTACAGATACTGGAGCAAAAAAATACTCAAGGGAAAGTATCAACTTAAGTGAAAGTATTAAAGTAACTGTTAAAAATGTACTTAAAGAATAAAAAGTGAAAGTATTTTGCGCATATTTTGAGCTTCGAATGTGGTGATTTTGATAAAGATTTGAGCTAAATTTTGTTCAACAGAAAAAAACTGAATCTTTTTTTTTTTTTTTGCTTAAATTATGACTGTTAAAAATAAACTCTCAAACTCTAATGAAAGTACTTTTACTTTTCAGTCCTGTGGAGTAGAAAAGTACAGATACTGCTCCCAGATGTACTGAAGTAAAAGTAAAACGTATTCACTTTAAGATCTACACAAGTGCAGTACTTTATACTTTTACTGTGTTATATTCATGGGTCTTTTTTCTGTTTAAACTGTGTGTGCATGGGTCTTTTTTCTGTTTAAACTGTGTGTGCGTGGGTCTTTTTTCTGTTTAAACTGTGTGTGCATGGGTCTTTTTTCTGTTTAAACTGTGTGTGCATGGGTCTTTTTTCTGTTTAAACTGTGTGTGCGTGGGTCTTTTTTCTGTTTACACTGTGTGTGCATGGGTCTTTTTTCTGTTTAAACTGTGTGTGCATGGGTCTTTTTTCTGTGTAAAACTGTGTGTGCGTGGGTCTTTTTTCTGTTTAAACTGTGTGTGCATGGGTCTTTTTTTCTTGTTAAACTGTGTGTGCATGGGTCTTTTTTTTCTGTTTAAACTGTGTGTGCGTGGGTCTTTTTTTCTGTTTAAACTGTGTGTGCATGGGTCTTTTTTTTCTGTTAAACTGTGTGTGCATGGGGTCTTTTTTCTGTGTAAAACTGTGTGTGTTTTTGTGTGGGTCTTTTTTTCTGTTTTAAAACTGGTGTGTGTGTGGGTCTTTTTTTCTGTTTAAACTGTGTGTGCATGGGTCTTTTTTCTGTTTAAAAACTGTGTGTGCATGGGTCTTTTTCTGTTTAAACTGTGTGTGCATGGGTCTTTTTTCTGTTTAAACTGTGTGTGCATGAGTCTTTTTTTTTCTGTTTAAACTGTGTGTGTGCATGGGTCTTTTTTCTGTTTAAACTGTGTGTGCGTGGGTCTTTTTTCTGTTTGTGTGTGTGCATGGGTCTTTTTTTCTGTTTAAAACTGTGTGTGCATGGGTCTTTTTCTGTTTAAACTGTGTGTGCATGGGTCTTTTCTTTTTCTGTTTAAACTGTGTGTGCGTGTGGGTCTTTTTTCTGTTTAAACTGTGGTGTGCATGGGTCTTTTTTCTGTTTAAACTGTGTGTGCATGGGTCTTTTTTCTCTGTTTAAACTGTGTGTGCATGGGTCTTTTTTTCTGTTTAAAACTGTGTGTGCGTGGGGTCTTTTTTCTGTTTAAACTGGGTGCGTGGGTCTTTTTTCTGTTTAAACTGTGTGTGCGTGGGTTTTTTTTCTGTTTAAACTGTGTGTGCGTGGGGGTCTTTTTTCTGTTTTTAAACTGTGTGTGCGTGGGTCTTTTTTCTGTTTAAAACTGTGTGTGCGTGGGTCTTTTTTCTGTTTAAAACTGTGTGTGCGTGGGTCTTTTTTCTGTTTAAACTTTTTTCTGTTAAACTGTGTGTGGGTCTTTTTACTGTTTAAACTGTGTGTGCATGGGTCTTTTTTCTGTTTAAACTGTGTGTGCATGGGTCTTTTTTTCTGTTTAAACTGTGTGTGCATGGGTCTTTTTCTGTTTAAAACTGTGTGTGCATGGGGTCTTTTTTCTGTTTAAACTGTGTGTGCATGGGTCTTTTTGTCTGTTTAAACTGTGTGTGCATGGGTCTTTTTTTGTTTAAAACTGTGTGTGCATGGGTCTTTGTCTGTTAAACTGTGTGTGCATGGGTCTTTTTTTCTGTTTAAACTGTGTGTGCATGGGTCCTTTTTTTCTGTGTAAAACTGTGTGTAAAACTGTGTGTGCTGTTTAAATGGGTCGTGGTTTTTTTTCTGTTTAAACTGTGTGTGCGTGGGTCTTTTTTTCTGTTTAAACTGTGTGTGCATGGGTCTTTTTTCTGTTTAAACTGTGTGTGCGTGGGTCTTTTTTCTGTTAAAAACTGTGTGTGCATGGGTCTTTTTTCTGTTTAAACTGTGTGTGCATGGGTCTTTTTTCTGTTTAAACTGCATGGGTCTTTTTTTTTCATTAAAAACTGTGTGTGCATGGGTCTTTTTCTTTCTGTTTTTTCTGTTTAAACTGTGTGTGTGGGTCTTTTTTCTGTTTAAACTGTGTGTGCATGGGTCTTTTTTCTGTTTAAACTGTGTGTGCGTGGGTCTTTTTTTCTGTTTAAACTGTGTGTGCATGGGTCTTTTTTTTCTGTTTAAACTGTGTGTGCATGGGTTTTTTTTTTTTCTGTTTAAACTATGTGTGCGTGGGTCTTTTTTCTGTTTAAACTGTGTGTGGTGGGTCTTTTTTTCTGTTTAAACTGTGTGTGCGTGGGTTCTTTTTTCTGTTTAAAAACTGTGTGTGCGTGGGGTCTTTTTTCTGTTTAAACTGTGTGTGTGGGTCTTTTTTCTGGGTCTTGTGTTTCTTGTTTCGTTTAAACTGTGTGTGCGTGCGGGGGTCTTTTTTCTGTTTAAACTGTGTGTGTGTGGGTTTTTTTCTTGTGCGTGGGGCTTTTGTCTGTTTAAACTGTGTGTGCATGGGGTTTTTTCTGTGTTTAAACTGTGTGTGCATGGGCTCTTTTTTTCTGTTTAAACTGTGTGTGCATGGGTCTTTTTTTCTGTTTAAACTGTGTGTGCATGGGTTTTTTCTGTTTAAACTGTGTGTGCATGGGTCTTTTTTCTGTTTAAACTGTGTGTGCATGGGTCTTTTTCTGTTTAAACTGTGTGTGCATGGGTCTTTTTGTCTGTTTAAACTGTGTGTGCATGGGTCTTTTTTCTGTGTAAAACTGTGTGTGCATGGGTCTTTTTTCTGTGTAAACTGTGTGTGCATGGGTCTTTTTTCTGTTTAAACTGTGTGTGCATGACTCTTTTTTCTGTTTAAACTGTGTGTGCATGACTCTTTTTTTCTGTTTAAACTGTGTGTGCGTGGGTCTTTTTTCTGTGTAAAACTGTGTGTGCGTGGGTCTTTTTTCTGTGTAAAACTGTGTGTGCATGGGTCTTTTTTCTGTTTTAAACTGTGTGTGCATGGGTCTTTTTTCTGTGTAAAACTGTGTGTGCATGGGTCTTTTTCTGTTTAAACTGTGTGTGCATGGGTCTTTTTTCTTTTTAAACTGTGTGTGCATGGGTCTTTTTTCTGTTTAAACTGTGTGTGCATGGGTCTTTTTTCTGTTTAAACTGTGTGTGCATGGGTCTTTTTTCTGTTTAAACTTTGTGCATGGGTCTTTTTTCTGTTGAAACTGTGTGTGCGTGGGTCTTTTTTTCTGTTTAAACTGTGTATACATGAGTCTTTTTTCTGTTTAAACTGTGTGTGCATGGGTCTTTTTTCTGTTTAAACTGTGTGTGCGTGGGTCTTTTTTTTCTTTAAACTGTGTGTGTATGGGTCTTTTTTTTCTGTTTAAACTGTGTGTTTTCTTTTTCTGTTTAAAACTGTGTGTGTATGGGTCTTTTTTCTGTTTAAACTGTGTGTGCATGGGGTCTTTTTTCTGTTTAAACTGTGTGTGCATGGGTCTTTTTCTGTTTAAACTGTGTGTGCATGGGTCTTTTTTTTTTTTTGTTTAAACTGTGTGTGCATGGGTCTTTTTCTGTTTAAACTGTGTGTGCATGGGTCTTTTTTCTGTTTAAACTGTGTGTGCATGGGTCTTTTTTCTTTTTAAACTGTGTGTGCATGGGTCTTTTTTCTGTTTAAACTGTGTGTGCATGGGTCTTTTTTCTGTTTAAACTGTGTGTGCATGACTCTTTTTTTCTGTTTAAACTGTGTGTGCGTGGGTCTTTTTTCTGTGTAAAACTGTGTGTGCGTGGGTCTTTTTTCTGTGTAAAACTGTGTGTGCATGGGTCTTTTTCTGTTTTAAACTGTGTGTGCATGGGTCTTTTTTCTGTGTAAAACTGTGTGTGCATGGGTCTTTTTCTGTTTAAACTGTGTGTGCATGGGTCTTTTTTCTGTTTAAAGTGTGTGTGCATGGGTCTTTTTTCTGTTTAAACTGTGTGTGCATGAGTCTTTTTTCTGTTTAAACTGTGTGTGCATGGGTCTTTTTTCTGTTTTAAACTGTGTGTGCATGGGTCTTTTTTCTGTTTAAACTGTGTGTGGATGAGTCTTTTTTTCTGTTAAACTGTGTGTGCATGGGTCTTTTTTTCTGTTTAAACTGTGTGTGCATGGGTCTTTTTTTCTGTTTAAACTGTGTGTGCATGGGTCTTTTTTCTGTTTAAACTGTGTGTGCATGGGTCTTTTTTCTGTTTAAACTGTGTGTGCATGGGTCTTTTTCTGTTTAAATTGTGTGTGCATGGGTCTTTTTTCTGTTTAAACTGTGTGTGCGTGGGTCTTTTTTCTGTTTAAACTGTGTGTGCGTGGGTCTTTTTTCTGTGTAAAACTGTGTGTGCGTGGGTCTTTTTTCTGTGTAAACTGTGTTGTGCCTGGGTCTTTTTTCTCTGTTTTTTAAACTGTGTGTGCATGGGTCTTTTTTTCTGTGTAAAACTGTGTGTGCATGGGTCTTTTTTCTGTTTAAAACTGTGTGTGCATGGTCTTTTTTCTGTGTAAAACTGTGTGTGCATGGGTCTTTTTTCTGTTTAAACTGTGTGTGCGTGGGTCTTTTTTCTGTTTAAACTGTGTGTGCGTGGGTCTTTTTTCTGTTTAAACTGTGTGTGCGTGGGTCTTTTTTCTGTTTAAACTGTGTGTGCATGGGTCTTTTTTCTGTTTAAACTGTGTGCATGGGTCAAACCTGCCTGGAAGTGAGTTTGAGGAAACACTTCACTGAAAAGAGAAGCTGTTTGATCATGTGACTCAACACTTTTTCAGGGAAGTTACTGAAATTTTTAAACGAATAAACAGCAGCTCAAACTTTTATTAGGAACACGCCACATTATTATTACTTATTTTTTAGCCTATAGTAATTGTACCTCTAACTAGCATAAGTACTACTACAAGTACTACTACAATAAGTAACTACTATAATTATTTATAACTAACTGCTGCTACTACTAGTACTATAAAAACTACTACTATTACTATTACTATTATACCTAACTGCTACTACTACTACTACTACAATAAGTAACTACTATAATTATTTATAAGTAACAGCTGCTACTACTACTATAAGAACTACTACTATTACTATTACAATAACTACTATTACTATTATACCCAACTGCTACTACTACTACCATAACTACTATTACTACTACTATAGCTGCTACTATTTCTGCTGCCAGTACTAGGCTGCATCCTCCTTTGGCTTTTACTACCACTACTACTACTACTAGTAATATAATAGTACATTTTATTTATGATGCGCTCATCATTAAAACAAAATTTCAAAGGGGCGTTACCTTCAACAGCCACGCTCCTGATTGGCTCTTTGGTTGCTATGATACTACTCCTACTGTACTATACCATGTGAGCGTGGGCGCCTCTCCACAGACCAGACGTGTAACTTGGTCTGCTGCTGTTCTCCGTGGATGTGGTAAAGTTTAGTCCCTTCCAAAGCAATAACGTGTCCATGGAGACTAAAAGTGGCACAACTTCCACCAGAAAAGTTACATAGTGCAGCTTTTTTATCATAATCTAGAACCATTAATCATGTAAAATGTGGCGTTGCGAGGTCATTGCGTTACGTCAGCCTCACGCCTCGATAAATACCTTGCAACAGGAAGGGCATCTGACGTAATCCCTTGTGAAATCAGCGTGTAAATAACTCCACGTTTTATTCCAGCTGGAAAAATCCCAAAAACCAGAACGAAGCCGAAGTATTTGACGGTGTTTTGAAGTGTGAAGTTTGAGGCGCGTGTGCAGAGGGCTTTAACGTGAGGATAATTGCGTTAACGGCGAGCGTCGGGGCAGCTGTGTTTGTGTGTCTCTGTTGAACATTTGCAGACACATTTTTGGAGGTGATTCAGTCGAAATGAGCAGAGCAGAGCCATGACGTCAGGGCGTTTGAGTCAGAGGGTTTTATGGGAACTGGACTCGACTTTCTACAGAGGAGCTGGAAAGTGAAGCTGTTTGTGAATATTTTAAAGAGCTCGTACGACGCTGTTTTTTTAATCTGTTTTAATGTTCCCTCGTCACAAACAGACCTGGAGTTGTGTTTTTTTTTGTTTTCATTCACACATGTTAACACACACAACCTGCATATTTTAAGCTGTGTTCTTCTCTCAAACTGAAAACACTCTGTTCCACCTTGTGATGTCATCATGTGGTAATACAGGAAGTGTTTTTAAACTCCACACACCTTCATTTCTAGAATCATTTGGATCATTTCAGACCTGGAACTGCCACTTAACTCTACTGAACTAAAGGTAAAAGGAGCTGTTAACTTGAAAACTACCACTTGATGACATCACAAGGTGGAACAGAGCGTTTTGAGCTTTGGAGATGTTACAGAATAATAATAGTGTTTACTCAAACATGTGTGAAAACAAACACAACTCCAGGTCTGTTTTTGAGGAGATAACAACATTATAACGTGATTTAAAAGCTACAAGAGTCCGTTTTGTGTAACACAGTTGTTCTTCGCTATATAGCGGTTCACTTTTGTGGCCGTCGCTATTTTCTGGATTTTTTTTTTTTTTTGCAATTTCACATGCTTTTTACAGCGTAGAGTGTGCATTGTGTTCTGCGTCCTGTTTGGGCTGAGGGACTGTAGACCATTGTGTTCTGCGTCCTGATTGGCTGAGGGACTGTAGACCATTGTGTTCTGCGTCCTGATTGGCTGAGGGACTGTAGACCATTGTGTTTCTGCGTCCTGATTGGCTGAGGGACTGTAGATCATTGTGTTCTGCGTCCTGATTGGCTGAGGGACTGTAGACCATTGTGTTCTGCGTCCTGATTGGCTGAGGGACTGTAGACCATTGTGTTCTGCGTCCTGATTGGCTGAGGGACTGTAGACCATTGGTCCAGTCTCCTCCGTGTCTCCTGTACAGTACAGAATGTGTCAGACAAATTTACATAAATGTTGGATCAGTTGTGACTCTGAAGTGCTGTATGTTTGCAAGTTTTCTCCCCGACAAAACCCACAATGACGATGAAACGTTCTGCACCGACAAAGACAACCGACGAAGGTTTGAACTTTGTGTTTAACAAGAGAGAAATGAGAAAAGTTAATGCCTGTGTGAGAAAAGTGTATAAAGTTTGAGGTGAGGGGTTTTACAGACAAGAAACATAGAGAGATAATTGTAAAAATAAAGCTGATACTTCACGGATTTCAACTATTGCGGGTTATTTTTAGAACGTGACCCCCGAGATAAACCAGGGACCAGTGTATAGAACCTTTAATTATGTAAATGGAGAAGTTACTATATCTAATTATTAGTACAACCGCATCAAAGTACTTTACACGTGTTATGTACAGACTGACAGACATAAACAGCTGAGTCAGGGTTTACTTTACTTTTTTTACTTTTAAGTTTCACAGTTAAAGCCTAGATTTTATTTTAAAAAGATATAAATTCTCTCTCCGTTGGTCATTTTTTTAGATGAAAATTTTACTTTGTGACTGGAAATCCTGACATCACACTGGGGAATTATGTAGCAATCATGTGGTACAGTAATAATAGTGTTACTCAAACATGTGTGAATGAAACAAACACGACTCCAGGTCTGTTTTTGAGGAGGGAACAGCGCTAGAACATGACTTAAAGCTACAAGAGTCAGTTTGTGGCAATATAGGACTTTTAAATCAGCGTTCACTCCTGTCTGAAGTAAATGACGCAGTAAAAACTTAAAGCTGACGTAAATCTATATATTTTACAACACCACAAACATATGGAGACCTATAACGTGAAATGCTTCAAATGAGCCTCAGTCGCAGCAGTAAAATGTACTACACCAAGAATCCTGTGTGTATCAGTGTTTAAAGTGTGTATGAGGTGAAAATAATGCCGCCCACACCACTGGTTTAGCAGAGAGCAGCCGCTTAGCAACGCTGTCAATCAAACCTGTTGCTAACGCTAGTGGGCCAAAAAAGTTTGAAGATAGTCTGAAAAAAAACACAAATGGATTTAAAAAACACATTTTCACGAGCCTGTGATCAGTCCCGAGCTTGTGGTCTTGTTTAGGAATTTGATTTTACACAAAAAGCTGAGAGTGACTAACTGAAAAGCTGTTGGCTAATGCTAATGCTAGCTTCTGACTGTTATTTTATTTGAGAGGGGCTTGTTTAACAGCGCAAATCAACTCACCTGTTGTTGTTCCAGCTAAGTCAGTTCTTTATGCTCAGGTTGCCTTGAAACAAAGCTCAGATTAAATCCTAACAAAGCCTCAGACAGAGTAGTGCCTACAGTTAGCATTACACCCCAGGGAATGTTGGCGACATCAGCTGCAAAGTATCAATATTTGAGCATAGAGCTGCAGAGAATTCGAATCATAGACTGTTTATATAAATGGACATAGCTAACGTGCTAACAGGAAGTGATCATGGGTGCACCTTCCGGCTCCATCGACTCTGGCTCCAATTAACTTCTATTGATAAACGGTGTCCCCTCTCTCTGTACCTGCTGCTGTCAGAACTCATCATTTTGGTCTTAATGTTTGTATTAACCCTCTACATGATCCTGGGGGTTTTATTTCGTTACTGTGTCTGTAAATCAAGATATGAACATTAATAACAGACAAATCAGGTCCTTCTTTGCCCGCTAGCGTTAGCAACAGGTTTGATTGACAGCGTTGCTAGCTCCTGCTTCCTGCTAAGCGAGCAGTGTGGGTGGGAAGGGGCGTTACCTTCAACAGCCTCTCTCCAGATTGGCTCTTCGGTTGCTATGATACTCGCAGTCAGAACTCGGCTCCAAATTAGCCGCTATAACTGCTAGCCTCGATTAGCTTCATTTGACTGGAGCTGAACGCTGTGGGCTACGTCACACTCACTCAGTCACTTCTTTATACAGTCTGTGTGTGATTCGAATACAAAAAAATCTCTCCAAAATGTCAGATCCTGATTTGATTTCATCGTATCATACATTTATCTCCCGTTCGCTGATAACAACGACGCTAAACACACTTTGACCCCGTGTCCACCGCGTTCCAGAGGAGCCCCGAGCGTCTCCATGGGCACACACATGCTTGTATTGTGCAGTGAAGAGCGGCGAGCTGCTCATCACATATACAGGCTTAATTGTTTGGTGGCATGACGCATAATGTGGCGGTCTGTTTTCCTCCTGTCTCAGCGGGTCAGTGAACGCGTCACTGCAGCGGAACCCCACAGACTGAGAGGTCCGGGCCATAAAAGGCTGATTCAAGTGCGTAGATAAGTGCGTACAGTGGTATAGGCGGTCAGAGCTGTAGATAATGGCCACTGGAGAGATGACAAACGCAGTATTGAGGAGATAGTGGTGGACAGCTGGCATTAGCAACAGCACAGACAGAGCAAACAGACAATTACACAAGCTAATCCAGGGCTAATAACAATGACACGGATCACCAGATTGACCAGAGACCACAATCTCCAGAACACCCAGCAACAAGCAAATTAAGTAATACATACGCTGTGTAATACGCTGTCAATCAACCTGTTGCTAACGCTAACGGGAGCGACCTAAAGAAGGGAAAGAAGGTAAGGGAAGTATCTTTAATAACAACACATATAGAATTTCAACTTTTGCAGCAGGATTTTGTACAGGACAGATCAGAACCATCGTCATAAATAGAAAATAAAGAGGGGAATAACTGAGTGACTCACCTCGTGTCTTCATAAAGCTTTAAAACACAATACAAAACACGGGCAGGGCCACAGGATTCACTCCAGTCGAATCAACAAGGTCAAAACTTTACGAACACGCTCTTAAATGCATCTGATTTTCAATATGGATTTGAATATGAACCTCCTCTGGAACGGAGGGCATCTGGGCTTTAAAATCTGAACAGAACCACATTTTAAAACAGAAATGGCCAATCTTTCAAAATTGTTTCAGCTCTAAATACTGAGAAGTAAATCAGAAAGGAGCCGACTTCCAACCGCGAGTATCATAGCAACCAAAGAGCCAATCAGGAGCGAGACTGTTGACGGTAACGCCCCTTCCTGCCCCGCGCTGTTGCTAACGCTAGCTGGAGCAATCTCAGTGAAAGAAGGTAGCTGATTTTGTTTGTTTTTAATGTTCATATCTTGATTTATAGACACAATAGTGAAATAAAAACCTCAGGATCATGTAGAGCGGGTTAATTTAAGACTAAAGTGATGAGTCGGGACACAGTTTTTCAATAGAATATGAACTGGAGCCAGAGTCAATGAAGAGAACATTAAAACATTTTTCTTCATTCACACAGTTCATTTCTGTATTTTTACTATAAAACCTCAAACAGATCTGATCTAAATGACTTCTTTGTTCCAGTGACTCACCTGAATCAGCTGATAAAGTGTTAGCGTTGGCGTTTTGAGCCCACGCTCCGCCGTGACACTACTGTAAAATAGAGTTCCTTCCACTTTGTGCTGAGAAAGTGCACTTTTGCAACTCCAGCGGTTTTATTATTTCTATTTATGGCGTAGTCTTAGAAATAAGCAGGTCTGTTCTTCTGTTGTGTGTAAAAGGATTTTCTCAGGCCACGGAAGATAAAGGGTGAACTCATTAATCATGTAGATCAACATCACAACAACAACCACAGCGGATCTGAAGAGTAAAAAGTATCAGCAAACAAGAAAACAAAAGAGGCTACACACTACATGCTAATATAAACGCTACATGCTAATCTGAGCACTACATGCTAATGTGAACACGACGCGCTAATATGAACGCTACATGCTAATATAACGCTACAAAACGCTAATATGTACACTACATGCTAATTGAACACTACGCGCTAATATGAACCACTACATGCTAATATAAACGCTACAAAAAAACACGCTAATATGTACACTACATGCTAATATGAACGCTACATGCTAATCTGAACACTACATTCTAATGTGAACACTACGTGCTAATATAAACACTACATGCTAATATGGACATTACATGCAAACGTGTCCTCTACTTGCTAATATGAACACTACATGCTAATCTGAACTCTACATGCTAATATAAACACTGCATGCTAATATGAACACTACATGCTCATATGACCTCTATATGCTAATATTAACGCTATATGCTAATATGAACATGAACACTACATGCTGATATGGCCTCTACATGCTAATATGAACACTACATGCTAATATGAACACTACATGCTAATATGGACCTCTAAATGCTAATATGAACACTACATGCTAATGGCCTGCCTCTACATGATAATATGAACGCTACATGCTAATATGAACACCACATGCTAATATGAACGCTACATGCTAATATGACCTCTACATGCTAATATGAATGCTACGTGCTAATATGACCTCTATATGCTAATATTAATGTATATGCTAATATGAACATGAACACTACATGCTGATATGAACACTACATGCTAATATGAACGCTACATGCTAATATGAACGCTACATGCTAATATGAACGCTACATGCTAAAATGACCTCTACATGCTAATATGACCCTACATGCTAATATGGCCTCTACATGATAATAAGAAACGCTACATGCTAATATGAACGATACTTGCTAATATGACCTCTACATTCTAATATGAACACTACATGCTAATATGAACGCTACATGCTAATATGAACACTACATGCTAATATGACACTACATGCTAATATGACCTCTACATGCTAATATGAACGCTACATGCTAATATGAAAGCTACATGCTAATATGACCTCTACATGCTAATATGACCTCTACATGCTAACATGAACGCTACATGCTACTACATAATCCCATACATCTTGCTTCATATATTTGATGTTCTGTGTGTATAAAATGCAGGACGTAGTAAACATAAAGAAAAACGTGAAAGGATTGTGTCCAAACTTTTGACGGATGAGTTTTTTTCAGTGACACGTGTGAAACTGGTCAGACAGATTTTTGAACAAAACCGTGTCTCTCACCTCAGAGTTTAGTGCTTTGCTCGTTGTTTCTGTGTTTTTTAGTCAGCCATCCTGTGTGGAGTGTGGTGTACGTGTGAGTGCTGGTGCTGGTGCTGGTGGTGGTGCAGCCGATGGGGCAGAGTGGCAGTGTGCCCTCTGTCAGTCTGTCCCAGGGCAGCTGTGACTGAATCTTACCACCATTATGTATTGAACAATGCCATAAAGAGCCTTAAGTGTTTTGAAAAGTGCTGTTTACATCCAACCCATTAATATTATTATAGTTTTTATACTTTTAACAGGAGCTTTTGCCCCATTGGCATCAATGGGAAGTAACAAAGTAAAAGTAGTAAAGTACTGTAGTTTAAATGTACATGTTCGGCATCTGTACTTTACTTTTGTACATTTTACAGTATGTATTTTTTACTTTTCCTTCAGTACACAGAGCAGTATCTGTACTTTCTACTCCACTACATTTTTGAACAGGACTTAAAAGTAAAAGTACTTTTCATGTACATTTTTAAACAGGTACTTAAATACTTTTACTTAAGTAGATGAGATATATTTACTTTTACTCAAGTTACTTTTTACCTCTGTATTTGTACTTTTACTCAAGTAGATTTTACAGTTTGTACTTTTTACTTTTACTTGAGTACATTTGAGAGCAGTATCTGTACTTTCTTCTCCACTACATTTTTGAACAGGACTGAAAAGTAAAAGTATTTTTTTATTATTGCGTGAGACCTGCTGAAAAGGCCGAGAGTTTATTTTAACATGTTTATAATTTCATAAAATAAAAATAGCCAAAAAAAAAAAAGACAGATTCAACAAAATCTGTGTGAAATGCTTCTACTTTTTACTCTCAAGAACATTTTTTACTATTTTAGTATTTTTTTGCTCTGGTATCATCGAGGCTAGCAGTTATAGCGGCTAATTCGAAGCCAAGTTCTGACCGTGAGTGTCATAGCAACCAAAGAGCCAATCAGGAGCGAGGCTGTTGAAGGTGCTTCCCACAAGCATGGCTGGTTTGACAAAGAGCGAGCGCTTAGCAACACTGTCAATCAAACCTGTTGCTAACGCTAACAGGAGAGACGTCGGGGAAAGAAGGACTTGATGTGTCTGTTATTAATGTTCATGTGTTGATTTACAGACACAATAGTGAAATAAAAAGGATCATGTAGAGGGTTAATACGAACATTTAAGACCAAAATTAAGAGATTTTCAATAGAAAGTGAATTGGAGCCAGAGTCGATGGAGCCGGAAGTGCGCTCATGATCACTTCCTGTTTGTAACGCGGTAGCTAGCAGGTTAGCTATGTCCATTTATATAAACAGTCTATGGTCAGGACTCCAGGCTGAAGTTGCTTCATGTTCCTGTTTGTGCCACTGGGGGCGCTCTTCACACAGTCACATATTGGTTCAGTTAATCAGATCCATGTTCGAGTGACTTCATGTTCTGGGAGGGTTCGTTTTAGGTTGTGTGCAGCCGACACCTCGAGCTCATAAACACGGCCCTGAAAATGTGTCAGATGAACTCACCGTGTTTCACTGAAACGACAGAGAAATATGATCAGAGACGAAGAAAAACAGAGACTCAAAACAGGAAGTTTGAAGCTTTTGGACCAGATATTTAACTTTTAACTGTGGATCTGGTCTAAGGAGCCTCATCTGTAGGAGTAGTAGTAGTAGTAATAGTAGTAGTAGTATTCGTATTAGTAGTAGTAGTAGCAGCAGTAGTAGTAGCAGTAGTAATAGTAGTAGTAGCAGTAGTTGTAGTAGTAGTAGTGGTAGTGGTAGTAGTAGTACTGGTAGTATTAGTAGTAGTAGCAGTAGTAGTAGCAGTACTAGTAGTAGCAGTAGTAGTAGTATTAGTAGTAGCAGTAGTAGTAGTACTTGAAGTATTAGTAGTAGTATTAGTAATAGCATTGGTAGTAGTAGTAGTAGTTGTAGTACTAGTAGCAGTAGTAGTAGTAGCCGTAGTAGTATTAGTAGTAGTAATAGTAGTATTAGTAGTAGTAATAGTAGTAGTATTAGTCGTAATAGTAGTAGTAATAGGTAATAGTAGTAGTAGTAATAGTAGTAGTAGTAGTAATAGTAGTAGTAGTAGTAATAGTAGTAGTAGTAATAGTAGTAGTATTAGTATAGTAACATTAGTAGTAGTAGTAGTAGTTTGTAATAGTAGTAGTAGTAGTAATAGTATCATAACTCAGTTACAAGGATCAGCACTGTTCACAAAATCAGATCTGCCCACATACTTCTGTGTATCTGCCCTCTTCCCTGTACTTCAGTGTGAGTAATTGTAGTAGTACATGTAGTCAATGTAGTGTACTTCAGAGTACTTCAGAGTACTTCATTGTGAGTTCTCGTCCTCATCTCTGTGTCGTCATTTTATTTTGAAAGTGGCTCATTTCTAAAAAACTGGACACACCAAAGAGGAGGTCAGGTCACAACCAACGAGGTCCAGATGTGCTCCAGACCTCCTCCCACCTCCCTCCACCTCCCTCTATCTCCCTCCACCTCCTCCCCCCTCCCTCTATCTCCCTCCATCTCTCCCCTCCTCCCTCCATCTCCTCCCACCTCCCTCCATCTCCCTCCTGTCCCACATGTGGATCACAAACACATGAGAGATAGAGGAAGGGAAGGAGAGAGTGAGGGAGGGAGGGAAGAGAAAGAGAGAGTGGGAGAGGAGAGGGGAGAGAGCAGAGAGATGAAGAGAGAGGGAGGGAGAGAGAAGAAGGGGGGGCGGGGGGGAGAACAGGGTGATGGGAGAGTGGAAGGGTGAGAGAGAGAGGGAGGAAGAGAGAAGAGGGTGAATGAGGGGGGAGAGAGAGGAAGGGGGCGGAAGAGTGGAAGGGTGAGAGAGAGAGGGAGGAAGAGAAAGATGAAGCGGGGAGAGAGACAGAAGAGGAGAGAAGAAGGAGAAAGAAAGAGGGTAAGAGAGGGAAGTGGATAGAGGAAGGAGAGGGGGGACAGTGAGAGAGGGAGGAAGAGAAAGATGAAGCAAGAGGAGGGGATAGAAGAGGGAAAGAAGATGGAGAGAGAAGGGGGTAAGAGAGAGAAAGGAGAGAGGGAGGTAGGGAGAGAAATAAAGTGATAGATAGGGAGAAAGAGAAGAGGGGGTGAGAGGGAAGGTGGAAAGAGAGGGGTGAGAACAGGGGGCGAGATGCTTAAAGAGGGAGAGAAAGGAAGTGAGGGAGAGAGGGAGGAGCAAGAGGGAGATGGTCAGAGAGAGAGAAGAGAGAGAGAGAGGAAGGAAGGAAGGAGGAAAGAGAGAGAGGGAGAGAGTAGGGGTGACAGAGGGAGGGAGAGGTAAAGAAGAAGAGAGAGGAAAGAGGGAGAGGAAAGAGGTGCCTGCTCCCTTCCTCTTTAAAACCGCGCCCGCTTTAATAACAACACAGATAGAATTTCAACTTTTGCAGCAGCATTTTGTGCAGAACAGATCAGAACATCGTCATAAAAGGAGCTACAAACGGAAATAAAGAGGGGAATAACTGAGTGACTCACCTCGTGTCTTCATAAAGCTTTAAAACACAACACAAAACACGAGGAGGACCACAGGATTCACTCCCGTCGAATCAACACGCTCAAAACTCTCCAAACACGGCTTCAAACCACGAGTATCATAGCAACCAGAGAGCCAATCAGGAGGGAGATTGTTGACGGTAACGCCCCCTTCCTGTCTGTACTCCAGATTTAACGCGGTCAATCAAACCTGTTGCTAACGCTAGCAGGAGCGACCCCGGGGAAAGAAGACGCCTGATTTGTCTGTTATTAATGTTCATATGTTGATTTACAGACACAAAAGTGAAATAAAAACCCCAAAATGTTTGCAGGGACAGAGAGAAAGACACAGTTTTTTAATAGAAAGTGAATTAGAGCCAGAGTCGAACGTTGCGGCTAGCAGGTTAGCTATGTTCATTTATATAAACAGTCTGTGGATGGATGGATACTTTAAGGATTTGAAAATAAAATATAAAAAATATTGAATTTAGTTTTAGTTTTTTTTTTACTTTTTTCTCTTTATGACATAATTCCATATATCTCACTTCATATATTTGATGTTTTGTGTGTATGTAAAGTGTAGAAAGTAGTACAAATCAAGAGAGTTCAGTAGTAAAGGTTCTGTATAAACTGTCCTAACTGTATAACCTGGCCAAGATACCAGAGAAGTAAAAGTACACGTTCACCAAACCACTTAATGCTAAGAATATATTTATACTCACAGCTCGGTTGCTGTGACCTGCAGACAGTGAAACACCAGAGCGTTCTTATTGTCATTAGCTCGATGGGGTGGTTTTGGTTTGTGTGTGACATCTCAAAATGGCACTTCCTGTGTCACAACCGGAGTTAATATCACCACAGTTTCAAGTTACAGAAGTACATTTATACTGAGGCGGACTTTAACGTTAAACTAATTCTGCAAAGTGTAAAAAAATCTGGGAAAATCCAAGTAAATCCGATTGACTGTAGTGTGTTAGATGAGTGCTGCTCTCTGTGGGATGATAATGGTCCAAGTTCTATCCTCGCGAAAAAGTACAACTACTGCTGCCAAAACTGTAAAAAGTACAAATGAAACACACTACTCAGAGTAATTGTTCCTACTTCCTTTTAAACCATTTTCAACAGCATTTTAGGTCAGTATTTTATGTACAATGAAGAGTTTAAAGCTACTGAGGCCGTTTAGAAAGAGAGATGTTTGTGTCTCAGTGCTAACGCTAACGCTAGTGCTAATTTTGAGGCATAAGTATTTAAACATCATCACAAACTGTAAAACTGTAAAAGTATTCTACATTTAAAAATACTGTATTTTCCGGACGCCGCCTTTTTCATAGTTTGGCCAGGGTGCGACTTAGATATATGTGATTTTTATTTTTTTTTTCTTCATTATTATGCATTTTTGGCTGGTGTGACTTGTATAACTACATTGGGTAATCTTTATTTTGATTAATTTAATCTAATTTTAATATATACAATAAACTGTTTAAAGCTACTGAGGCCGTTTAGAAAGAGAGACGTTTGTGTCTCAATGCTAATGCTAATGCTAATGCTAATTTTGAGGCATAAGTATTAAAACACCAAACTGTAAAACTGTAAAAGTATTCTAGATTTTAAAATACCTTATTTTCTGGAGTATAAGTTGGGGGTTTTTCATAGTTTTAGCGGGAACGACTTATATAAATAAATTGGGTAATCTTTATTTTTTGTTATTTTGAATTTTAATAAGTTGTTTATTTAATGTTTTGTGATTTTAATAAAAGTGACTGTTAGCTTTGAGACACCGTGAGCTAGCTAGCGTGCTACTGTGGACAGAGCCTATTGCAAAAATGACCAGAAAGTTGTTTTTTTTCTTTTGATACCATCTTCTGCCGGTTTTTCTAGTGGGTTTATTAAAGTAGAGATGGAATCATATTTTTACAGCAGTAAAATACATCTGGGTTTTGAAAATAATACTATACACAGAGTCTGGAGACTTTCATCAGCTCACACTGTGTTTTTGTAAATAAACTCTTCACCCGTCACTCAGACTGACGGCGGACAGTGTGGGATGTTTCAGCTCTTTTTCCTCTTTAAGTTTATAAATCCAGTTTGTTCCAGAGCACAGAGCTCAGAGTGTCTCAGATTACACTTCACTGTCTCCGTCTCCAGAGTTTTTGCACATTTTGCTCGTCTCTGTGTCCGTCGGGCGCTCTCCTGCCCACAGCTGTGTCATTGTTTTGTAATTAGTTGTATGTTTTTAATATTGTGGTGTGAGAAAACATCCCAAAGTTCTTCTGGTGGTTGATTTCTTGAACACAAAGGACCTACTGTAGGACGTAAGCCAAAACGAGCAAAATAACAGCAAAAAAACAGCAAAAAAACAGCAAAAAAACAGCAAAACAAGTGTAAAACAAGAGCAAAAAAACAGGAAAACAGGAGTAAAACAGCAGCAAGACAAGAGCAAAACAACAATAAAACAACAGCAGAAAAACAGAAAAAACCACAGCAAAACAACAGAAAAACATCTACAAAACAACAGAAAAACGTCCACACTTTTGCCTACAGGGGGCACTATTTAGACAGACAGGGGCTGACGGGCTGACAGGTCACCTACAGCTTTCACAAAGGTCAAATTTTGTGGCAATTTTTACCTATTTTCAGATCATAAACTTTTTCCCAGCTCCAATCCTTCTGTTGTCTTAAAAAACGTTTTAATCATTAACTTCGGCTACGCTCTGTCTTCGCTGTAGCTAAACTCAAGCTCTTATTGGTCAGAGCGGTCACATGATACAACATGAACAAGCCTGTGAGCGACGTGAACGAGCCCGACTGTCATGAACGAGTCACAGCCGAAGTACACTCAAAATTTCCCACAGTGCACCTTGAAAAGTAGTGGGCGTCAGTGGTCACTAGACTGGTTAATATAGACCACCACAATGCATTGCGTGTGATGAAAAACACCATGGCGGTCTTTAACTGGAAACAACACGACTGAATGAAGCAGATAAAGCTCTGGTTTATCACTGTTGATCCTGATTATGAATAAAACACTTTGAAATACACTGGTCCCTGGTTTATCGTGGGGGTCACGTTCTAAAAATAACAATAAACGAAATCTGCAAAGTATCAGATTTATTTTTTACAATTATTCTATATGTTTAGCTGTAAAACCCCTCACCACACACTTTATACACTTTTCTCACACAGGCATTAACATTTTCTCACATAAAAGTTCAAACCTTCGTCGGTGCCTTTGTCGGTGCAGAACATTTCATCGACATCGTGGGTTTTGTCGGGGAGAAAACTTGCAAACATACAGCACTTCAGAGTCACACTGCGATCCAACATTTATGTAAATTTGTCTGACACATTCTGTACTGTACAGGAGACACGGAGGAGACTGATGGACAATGGTCTACAGTCCCTCAGCCAATCAGGACGCAGAACACAATGGTCTACAGTCCCTCAGCCAATCAGGACGCAGAACACAATGGTCTACAGTCCCTCAGCCAATCAGGACGCAGAACACAATGGTCTATAGTCCCTCAGCCAATCAGGACGCAGAAACACAATGGTCTACAGTCCCTCAGCCAATCAGGACGCAGAACACAATGGTCTACAGTCCCTCAGCCAATCAGGACGCAGAACACAATGGTCTACAGTCCCTCAGCCAATCAGGACGCAGAACACAATGGTCTACAGTCCCTCAGCCAATCAGGACGCAGAACACAATGGTCTACAGTCCCTCAGCCAATCAGGACGCAGAACACAATGGTCTACAGTCCCTCAGCCAATCAGGATGCAGAACACAATACACAATATGTTGCATTAAAAGCATGTAAAATTAAGCAAAAAACAGGGAGACCGCGAAAGATGAACCGCGATATAGTGAGGGACAACTGTAAACTGTTGCTGTGTAAAGTTGCTACCGTTAGCCGCTTTAGCTCGAGCTGTTAACAGAGCGAGAATTTCTACATCACAGACAAAAAAAAAGAATAATCCAGTCTGTTTATGTGAGAATCAGCTCGACAAACACATGAAGAGGTATTATTAGTCTATAAATACTTGAGCTAGTCCAATCTTTGTGAATGAGGCTCCACTAAAGAGAGCAGCGCCGTGGAGTGAGTGAGGGGTCAGGGGCTGGGGGAGACATTCGGACACAGTCGCAGCTCGTCGGTATAGCAACCAAGTGTCACGTGTCTGTGTAATCCCTCTGTCGTCCAGGTCTGAGCCACATTAAAAGAAAAACTCAAACCTGTAAGTGGATAAAATCAAGTTTGAAATTTCATTATCGTGACAAAAACGACGCTACAATATCCTCCACTGTGACGCTTTAAATCCAAAAGAGCCGCTCACTGTGATAAGTGTTTTCACGCAGAGCTGACGCGGCCCCTTTAACACAGAAAAACAGAGAAAAACACTGTGATGACCTCCCACCTCAAACACTGCATCCTGTGGAAGTGAGTCCAACGAAAGCAAAAGGTCTGGAAAGACACCTGCGGAAGAGCGAAAATATGAGACTCCACCAGTGCAGAAAATATGAGACTCCACCGCTGCAGAAAATATGAGACTCCACCGCTGCAGAAAATATGAGACTCCACCACTGCAGAAAATATGAGACTCCACCACTGCAGAAAATATGAGACTCCACCACTGCAAAAAATATGAGACTCCACCAGTGCAGAAAATATGAGACTCCACCAGTGCAGAAAATATGAGACTCCACCACTGCAGAATGGAAATATGAGGTTTCAAACAGCTGACGTTTCACTGCATAATGTTAGACTTTATGAGATCAACCACAGACTGAGTAAAGAAGTGGACGCCACCCACAGCGTTCAGTCAAATGAAGCTCATCGAGGCTAGAGCAGGTGTAGAGTCGAGTATCACAGCAACCAAAGAGCCAATCAGGAGCGAGGCTGTTGAAGATAACGCCTCTTCCCGCTGCACCGCTGGTTTATCAGGGAGGGGGCGCTTAGCAACACTGTCAATCAAACCTGTCGGGAAAGAAGGCGCCTGATTTGTCTGTTATTAATGTTCATATCTTGACTCACGGACAAAATAGCGAAATGTTCCCTCATTTTAACGACAAATTCACGAGTCTGAAAGTTTTTCAATAGAAAGTGAATTAGAGTCAGAGTCGATGGAGCCGAATCATACCCATGATCACTTCCTGTTTGTAACGCGTTGGCTAGCAGGTTAGCTATGTCCATTTATATAAACAGTCTATGATATCGACGAATTAATTCACAAAGTTTAAAATGTTTTGAATCAATCTGACAGACTGAACTTTCACTCTTGGGTCGGGTTTTTTTTTCGTTGTGCTGGGCAAGTTTCACACCTAAACCTAAAACATGCGCAGGAGGCTAATGCTAGGGCGACATAATGACTAGAATCATCGATAATACTGTAAATAGTGTTTTTAGAGATAGATCGAGATGGGTTTTTTTTATGACCGATGTTGATACCAGTTGTTTAGAATCCAAAGGAACTGACAGTCAATAAGGTCGATATTTTGGCCTGATTTTGATTATTTTCCTCTAATTATCTCATTTAAATTTGTACAAACTCAACCATGACCTTTGCCTGGGATCCAGAACACACACTTCTTTAATACTTTACAAAGATGTGAGTCTCCTGTGAATCTCCCCGTTTTCAAATTGAAATGATTGACAGGTGGATAAACCAATCAGGAACATGGTCGTTCTGCTCGTTGTCTCTGTTCAAACCGACGACACGCTGTTTTCTGATCTATGTGATAACGCCGTTTCCTGGAGGTGTGTTTTGTTTCATTCACGTGTTTGAGTCACACTTTATTATTAGTCTGTAACATCTCCAAAGCTCAAAAACGCTCTGTTCCACCTTGTGATGTCATGAAGTGGTAGTTTTCAGCTCCTTTTACCTTTAGTTCAGAAGAGATAAGTGGCTGAAATTATCCAGATGACTCTAGAGATTAAGGTGTGTGGAGTTTAAAAACACTTCCTGTATTACCACATGATGACATCACAAGGTGGAACAGAGTGTTTTCAGTTTCAGAGAAGTTTGTTTGTTAAACCTCATCAGAGTCAGTTCTGTGACATAGAACCTTTCGCCTCTTTAATGCGTTACTTTTTATAGCTTTAATGTGTTTTTCAGTAGCGTCGTGTTTCAGACGAGTATTTGCATTTGCGTCGGTGCAAACTTTAGGACAGGTTTACTCAGAGCTTTGTTCCTTTATGAAGACTTACAGTTTCAGTTCCTATGTGTTATTTTCAACTTCTCTATTTACTGTGCGTTGCCTTTTATGGCCAAAGAGCCGTGTCCTGTGGCTGTTGTGTATGTGCCACTTTACACTCTGCTCGTTTCAGATTTTACACAAAAAAACTTTACTTAGTGTCTTCTAGTTTGTCGTTTAAAGTTGAAGTTTATAATTTTACTTCTGTTCGGACGCGGGCAGCAGATATGACGTATGTAAGAGCTGTGTGACTGAGCAGCAGAGGTGGAAGAAGTACTCAGGTGTGTTACTTCAGTAAAAGTATCAGTGCCTGTTTAAAAAAGTACATAAAGAGAAAAAGTAAAAGTATTCTGTGTGGATTTTGAGGTCTGATGATGCTTCAGATGTGGTGATTTTTATAAAGATTTGTGCTGGAATATTGATAAAATTATGAACGTTTTAAAAATAAAGCCTCACCTTTTCAGCAGGGCGATAAAAAATACTTTTACTTTTCAGTTAAAAATGTAGAAGTAGAAGTATGGAATAACTAACAAACAAAACAATGAGGTGACGACTTTGAGGGTTTGAAGATGAAGTATTCTGTATATATATATATGTGGATTTTTAAAGAGATTATTTGCAGTTTTTCTTTGCTACGTAACTCCATATATCTTAAATCATATATCTGATGTCTTCTGTGTTTATATCAAATGTAGGAAGTAGTAAAAATAAAATAAAAAACATGGAATGAGATTGTGTCCAGACTTTTACTGGTTTATTTATTTAACTTTAGCATCTGATCCCGACCGCGAGTATCATAGCAACCGACGAGCCAATCAGAAGCGACGCAATGATGACATCATCCTGCGCTCTGTGGGTCAAATGTGTCGAGTTTCCCCATAAAAATGAAATCTATTTTAACCCTTTTAACCTTATTTTATCTGAACATTAGCTCGAACATTACCACAGAGACGTCGAATGTGTGAAGAGCGACGGGAAGAACAGTGTGAAAATGGATTTAGTTAAAGAAAATTGAAGCATTAGCATTAGAATGTGACACATGGGCTAAACAGAGTACTGTGTTCTGAGTACTTAATACTTAAATACTTTGAGTTGCATCATATTATAGTGTAAAAACATGAGATATGATTTGTTCTGCATTAAACTTTTATTATTATTATATTACACTGTTTTCTGATCTATTCTAATGTCGTTTCTTCATCACAAACACCTGGAGTTGTGCTTTTTGGTTCATTCTCACATGTTTAACAAACAGTCAAACCTGCAGATTTAGGCTAAGTTCTTCTCTCAAACTGAAAACACTCTGTTCCACCTTGTGATGTCATCAAGTGGTGATACAGGAAGTGTTTTTAAACTCCACACACCTTCATTTCTAGAATCATTTGGATCATTTCAGCTCTGGAAATCATCGCATATCTTCTACTGAACTAAAGGTAAAAGGAGCGGTTCACTTGAAAACTACCACTTCATGACATCACAAGGTGGAACAGAGCATTTTGAGCTTTGGAGATGTTACAGACTAATAATAAAGTGTGACTCAAACGTGTGAATGAATAAAACACAACTCCAGTATGTTTTTGATGAGATAACAGCATCAGAACATGACTTAAACCTCACGAGACTCCATTTTGTGTCATCGCCCTGTGTATGAACTCTTTAATCTTTTACTATGTGTTTTGTGAATCTCTAAACTGAAAGTGTGACGTGACATGTGACTTCCTTTCTTCATGTCTCTGTAGAAAGAGGACACGACCCCAAACACCAGACCCGGGTTCCAGGGGAAGTCCGGCTGGGTGAAGAAGGCCCACGGGCGAGTCCTGTCCAGCTACAAAGAGCGTTACATCAGCGTGGGCCGGACCGAGATCCTGGTCTACGAGAATGAGGTAGCGACTTCATGCTGGAGGAGGGGCAGGGGAGGGGGAGAGAGAGTTCTGCATGTATGTCTATGGTGGAATATGCAGCTGTTACCATGGCGATGCTATGCAGATGTTAGCGAACACAGCCGAGCAAAAAAGTTTTAAGATCGCTTGAAAAAAACAGGACGTTGTCAGGCGGCTGCGATCGATACGAGTCGTCAAGTTCTTTTTGGTCGGATTGTGTTAAAGTAAAGTTGAGATCGAGCTAACTAGAGGCACTGCTCTGTCTGAGGCTCTGTTACTCAAGTGAGACTTTAATCTGACACAGTTTACAGCAGCATTTGCGTCGCAGGGCTTCACAAAAAGCAACATTAAGTTAGAAAAAACGACAATATATATCATCTAAAATCAGCTGAAGTTGCAGAAGCACAGTCTTAAAGGGGCCATACGACGATGTTTTCTGATCCGTGGTAATACAGGAAGTGCTCCGCTGTGTTTTTAAACTCCACACACCTTCATTTCTGGAATCATTTGGATCATTTCAGTCCTGGAATTGCCTATTTCTACTGAATTAGAAGTAAAAGGAGCTGTTGAAAACTACCACTTCATGACATCACAAGGTGGAACAAAGAGTTTTGAGCTTTGGAGATGTTACAGACTAATAATAAAGCTCACAAGAGTCACATTTGGAATATAGGTCTTTTAAACTAAAAATGAATTTAGAGACAAACTTACCGGTATGTCTATGTCTCAAATTGGGCCTTATAAAAAATTGTAAATAACTTTTTAAATTTAGTTTAAAGATATGATTGCGTAGATGTACTTGTTTTTGGCTAATGAAACAAAACACTAAGCGTTTGTTACATATATTCTGTGCGTATTTTCTATTGACTTATTTTTAGTTAGTCTGAAACGCTTCGAATGAAGAAAGAAACGGTTTGAACTTCCCTTATAGTTCCATTGAAATTCACACTAAAGAGTTTCATATTTGATTACAGTTTTAACATCTCGGTTTCTTTCAGGACCAGAAGAATTGCCTGGAGCGAGTGGATCTGGAAAACTACGACAAATGCCACGAAATGAAAAGTCCTTTTAAGAAGAAGCACAGACTGGTCCTGCTACGATCGCCCAAAGCCACAAACAAGGTAAACGAACGAGTGACAGGAACATGCTCAGGACCCCCTTCAGGAGAGTTTGGGAAAAACATGTATTTTATTTGTAATTTCTTTCACGTGTTTAAGAACATGGATAATAGACACGTAACATAAATGTCTCAAACTTAAGAAACAAGAATAAAATGAGCTGAAATCTGAGACTAACCTGCAGACTGTATAAAGAAGCGGACTAAGTGAGTGTGATAAAAATTAAGCTCTAGATGAAGCTTATCGAGGCTGGAGCAGTTATAGCGACTAATTTGTCGCCGAGGTCCATATTTGGAAGTCCGACCGCGAGTATCATAGCAACCAAAGAGCCAATCTGGAGCGAGGTAGTTGAAGCTAACGCCCCTTCCCGCCCACACCGCTGGTTTAGCAGAGAGCGGGAGCTTAGCAACGCTGTCAATCAAACCTGTTGCTAATGCTAGCGGGTGAGACCTCAGGGAAAGATGGCGTCTGATTTCAGCACTTACTACACCACACAAGGAATTATTTCACAAAGTATGAAACCTAAATACAGTATGTTTAAGTCAGCTTATCATTTATTTGGATTATAAGGATTTATAAGGAACAACAGCAGAAAGGAGACGAGAGAGAGGGTGAGGTCACACTTTGGTCACATTTTTATATAGAGGTTTTTCCACCTTCAAGGATCAAAGTTCTTTACATCAAACCACTCACACATTTACACATTCACACATACACTCACACATACACTCACACATACACTCACTCACACATACACTCACACATACACTCACTCACACATTCACTCACACATTCATACACACATTCACACACCAGTGTACACAGACAGGCTGTGGGCTGTTGGTTGTTGTCTGTTGGTTGTTGTCTGTTGTCTGTTGTCTGTTGGTTGTTGTCTGTCGGTTGTTATCTGTTGTCTGTTGGTTGTTGTCTCTCTGCCGTTGGCTGAGGTGATGACTTGCTTCCTGTTTGTGGTGAAGCCTGTGGTGTTATGTAGAGTTGTGTGGTGGTCAGAGACATGATATATGGAAGTTTGAGTTTTATATCATTCATGTGTCTGTATTTGTGCAGGGAGACGCCCAGTGAGAGCTCATGTGTTAACTGCTCCTTTTACCTTCAGTTCAGTATATTTATTTGGACTAAACCAAAATGGCATTATATTTTTATTTACAAACTCAAAAGTGCCTGAGCAGTCTTTCTACATTCTAAATGGTCACATGGTAAATGGTCACATCTTTATATAGCGCTTTTCCACCTTCAAGGTGCTCAAAGCGCTTTTACAACAAGGAACCAGTCACCCATTCACACACCAGTTGTACGCAGACACTGGGGGCGCAGTGGGTTAAGTGTCTTGCCCAAGGACACAACGACAGCATTCATCTGTGAGGGCTGGATTTGCACCGCCAACCTTCGAGTCAGTGGATCTAACCACTCAACCAATGATGTTTATGTAGAGAGCGGGATTTGAACCGCCAACCTTCGGATCAGTGGACAAACACTCAACCTACTGAGCTACTGTCGCCCGCTGTCTACTACACACACTTTGCTTTGTCGAAAAATATTCAGTAGAGTTATTTCACTTTTTTTCTTTGCTACATAATTTCATATATCTGACTTATACATATATTTGGTTTGATGTCTTCTGTGCTTATCCATCCATCGACTTTGGCTCCAATTCACTTTCTTTTGAAAAACTGTGTGTCTCTCTCTGTACCTGCTGCTGTCAGACTCATTTTGGTCTTAAATGTTCGTATTAACCCTCTACATGATCCTGGGTTTTTTTTTCACTATTGTGTCTCTGCTCCAAAATGAGCCGCTACACCTGCTAGCCTTGATGAGCTTCATTTGGCTAACGCTGTGGGTGACGTCACTCACTCAGTCCACTTCTTTATGCTTCTGTGTGTATATAAAATGTAGAAAACGGTGGTAAGAATAAAGCAAAAAACACCAAATGAGAGTCTGTGTCCAACGTCTTCGCCTTTTCCACGAAGATTTTCCTGAATATTTCCATTTCCTTGTATAAACCTCTTGAGTTCTCACACAGTCACCTCTCTCTCCAGTGCAGCGGCCAAATCTCATTAGCAGGTTTTGGTCTGAACTTCTTAAACGAGCCCCGAGTCGTGAATGAACTTCTTGGCCGTTTCCTGGGGTCTCCATGGAAACGGCCTCTTTAGCACGGCCCAACCAAAACAACACACTTTCATTACAGCTGGGTTTAGATGACATCACCGCATTGTGTATCGGCCCGTATATGTCATTTAACCCAGGGCAGAGGACAAAAGTACCCAAAACCAGATCCTAATTAATACTAAAACTCATATTGAAACTAGATACTCATTTTTCGCAGGTATCGATACTAAAAAAGTCCATTACCTCCTGGACACTGAGGGATTACACAGTGTAGGAGCCATTTTGACTGTCTTTTATGCACCTCCAGCCTCTAGGGGGCACTGTGGTTTAGAGGCTGGAGGTGCACAAAGGTATAAAGAGGCAGGAAATTGGCAGCAGGTGTTAGACGGTGCAGAAGTATATGATTTTTGACATGTTTGCAGATGTTCCACTGTGTTTCTGTGGCAAAGGTGAGACAGAAATGAATCTTGAGTTTAATTTTCAGTCAGTAGTGTTTGTTTGTACTGGGTAAATTAACATCTCACACACAGATATAAGGCCACGTGGGAATATCACAGAAAGTAATGATATTTAATGTTGAAAATCACATTCTATTGTCTAAAGAAAGAGTTTTTTTTATCATCATAATATCGGAATCAGGTATTAAGTATCGAGTTTATTCCTTAGTATTATAACTATAGTAACAGCCAACATTTGTCTATTTTTCTTGATATTTTAGGTGATGGTCCTGGTTTATTGTTTTTTTGGTTAAGTTCTTCAGTGGCTCAAATAAAATATAAAAATGTATTTGTCAAATGAAAAAAATCTATATATTTTTTGCCTTTTTTTCTCATATTTTTCTTTCACTGAGAATAAAAACATAGTGGATCTATCCATCGTCCTGAAACAAAGAGATACAAATATTTTTAGCACACTGT
This sequence comes from Periophthalmus modestus, assembly GCA_019594935.1. Lineage (NCBI taxonomy): Eukaryota > Metazoa > Chordata > Actinopteri > Gobiiformes > Gobiidae > Periophthalmus > Periophthalmus modestus. The sequence goes on along the minus strand of JAIEZT010001214.1, from coordinate 1,426,527 downwards.
TGATACGTTGCAGCTGATGTCATCAACGTTCTGTGGGGGAGTGATGCTAACTGTATGCACTGCTCTGTCTGAAGACTTTAATCTGAGCTTTTTTTTTTTTTTTTTTTTTTTAACATAATCTGAGCACAAAGATGTGACTTATCTGAACTACGACAGGTGAGCTGATTTGTGCTATCAAGTCCCTCACAAGCTAGCATGAGCATTAGCATTAGCATTAGCCAACAGTCTCCTTTAAAATCTGCTCTTTAAATCACTTTTGGTACTTTTACTTCAGTTTTCAGACAATCCTTAACCTTTTTCGTCTGCGTTTGCTAATGTGTGCACTGTGTCACCATGGTAACTGCTGGACATTCAGCTGTAGACATACATGTAGAGCACCCCCAGTGTGGACGTCACTGCAGAGTAACAAGACAAAACTGTACGGGACCTGAGCTCTTCCTCTTACAGAATTTTCTTTATTTAAGTTAAAGGTGCACTGCGTAACATTTCAGGTGAGAGGGAGAGAAGCAGGTCACACCCACCAGGCCACGTTACAGCTCAGGTCTGTGAAGAGGCGATCGTGTTCACAGTCAGAAGAGCAATAAAAACCCTCTTTGTGAATAAATTACAAATCAAATATATGAAACTTCCAGGCAAAGCAGTAAAATCTCCATGGAGATGAGCAGCTTGCAGACCCTCCACTCGAAAAGTTACACAGTGCACCTTTAGTTTTTTTAAGGGCCGAGACACGCTCAACAGACTCAACATCTCATTACATTTGTGGAAAATCGTCTCCAGCTGCTCGTAAATCCGTTTATAGCATTTTATACCTTCATCTTCTTCTCTTTTATGAAGCGAAGGACAATTTGTTTTGCACCACGAGTTTTGTGCTGCCCTTTAGACGATTTTCTCACCTGTTTTTTGCCGAAAAAGGCCAGAAAAGGTTTAGTCTGTGAGATGCTTTTATGTATTAAGCTGTTTCCATTATTCTGTATGTCCAAAATCAGGTCGAAAATCAGGTTAATCGATACTAAAACAACAAAACTAGATACCTTTATGACTATAGTAATGGCACGACTTTACAGCTCAGTGTTTCTTTATTTAATCTTTTTTTTTTTCCTTTTTTTTTTGCCGTAGGTCCATGATATGAAGTTCCAGGCTCCGTCGGCCGAGGAGAAAGAAGCCTGGATCAAAGCTCTGTCTGACGGCATCAACCGAGCCAAGAACAAGATATTTGATGAGGTAAGAAATGTGTTTAAAATGGTTCAAAACATGTTCATTAATGTAGAAGTGTGAGCAGCAAACAGACCAGACATGTCACACCAGCTTGTGTCTCTACAGTTCTCATGTCTGTGGATCATTCTGTTATAGTTTACACATTTTAAATCACAATATTAATCTAAAACGACTTAATAAATGTAACACAACAATTACAGCGACGTCAGTTTGTACCGAAATGACGATGAGACGCTGCCGAATCCTACGAGGAAACACACAATTTATGTATAAAATTAAGAATAAACGATCACCATTTCATATTTAAGATCTGTTTAAAAAGACAAAGTGTTTATGATCCTCGAGGACCTGTATTTAAAAAAAAACAAGGGTTAGAACAAATATAAAACAGCTCCGTGTTTGAGCTGATGGATAAATGTGAGGAACAGGTGAGATGAAGATGTTAAAGACGGTAGAACTTTGAGCCGCTTCAAAAGTTTGTGTAAAAAGAACATTCTAAATTCATTCAGTGATATTGAATGCAGAGTTAAGTTCTTTTCTTTACTGTGCGTGTTGTGATTTTGATTTGCTTCCTTGACTTAAGGCAGAAATGTCTGGAAATAAATGAAAAAAGTCATAAAACCAACAGAAAGTTAGAAAATCATCAGTGAAACAGAAATAGACAAGGAAATGGAGAAGTGTCCCAGAGCGCCCCCTGTCCTCTGACCCTCCTCCTGCACTGTCCCAGAGCGCCCCCTGTCCTCAGACCCTCCTCCTGCACTGTCCCAGAGCGCCCCCTGTCCTCTGACCCTCCTCCTGCACTGTCCCAGAGCGCCCCCTGTCCTCAGACCCTCCTCCTGCACTGTCCCAGAGCGCCCCCTGTCCTCTGACCCTCCTCCTGCACTGTCCCAGAGCGCCCCCTGTCCTCAGACCCTCCTCCTGCACTGTCCCAGAGCGCCCCCTGTCCTCAGACCCTCCTTCTTAGCAAGAAAAAACAAACAAAACCAAAAAACTTGTGGGAAAAAGAGAAACCTTGAAACAGTGAAGGAGAGATCTGCTCACATGGACATAAGAGATTAAAGATTAAACTCAAACATGAATCACTCCAAATACATTTAGTTTAAAAGCTCTGAAAATAACAGTTTGAGCCGGTCTGATTAAATATTTTTACTCTTAACTAAAAATCCATAATATGAAAGTTTTCTTAAAATATTAGAGAGGTTCAGTGTTTTATCTCCTGACAGGGTGAGATCAGTGTTGGTCCAGTTAAATTTAAGAACATTATTTAAACGAGTGATGACGAGGACTGTGCAATATCAGATCAAAATCTAACAAACTTTGAGTCGTCACAGTTATAAAACAGTAAAGGCTCCAAATATTATAAGACGAAACAAACAAAATGTGTTTTATAGAAGAAATGGTTTTGGTCCTGTTTTTGTTCCTGAAGTAAAAGTACAGACACAGAGGTAAAAAGTGACTTGATTCTTTCCTGATACTGTTACTCGTGAGTTTTTTGTCCCTGTCGTCACGTCGCTCTCGCCTCGTGTTCCTCTCGTGTTCCTCTCGTGTTCCTCTCGTGTTCCTCTGGTGTTCCCCTCGTGTTCCTCTCGTGTTCCTCTCATGTTCCTCTCGTGTTCCTCTCGTGTTCCTCTGGTGTTCCCCTCGTGTTCCTCTCGTGTTCCTCTCGTGTTCCTCTCGTGCTCCTCTCGTGTTCCTCTCGTGTTCCTCTCGTGTTCCTCTCGTGTTCCTCTGGTGTTCCCCTCGTGTTCCTCTCGTGTTCCTCTCATGTTCCTCTCGTGCTCCTCTCGTGTTCCTCTGGTGTTCCTCTCATGTTCCTCTGGTGTTCCTCTCGTGTTCCTCTGGTGTTCCCCTCGTGTTCCTCTCGTGTTCCTCTCATGTTCCTCTGGTGTTCCTCTGGTGTTCCCCTCGTGTTCCCCTCGTGTTCCCCTCGTGTTCCTCTCATGTTCCTCTCGTGTTCCTCTCATGTTCCTCTCGTGTTCCTCTCGTGTTCCTCTGGTGTTCCTCTGGTGTTCCCCACGTGTTCCCCTCGTGTTCCCCTCGTGTTCCTCTCGTGCTCCTCTCGTGCTCCTCTCGTGCTCCTCTCGTGCTCCTCTCGTGCTCCTCTCGTGCTCCTCTGGTGTTCCTCTGGTGTTCCTCTTGTGTTCCTCTCATGTTCCTCTGATGTTCCTCTCGTGTTCCTCTTGTGTTCCTCTCATGTTCCTCTGATGTTCCTCTCGTGTTCCTCTCATGTTCCTCTCGTGCTCCTCTCGTGTTCCTCTGATTTTCCTCTCGTGTTCCTCTCGTGTTTCTCTCGTGTTCCGCTCGTGTTCCTCTCGTGTTCCGCTCGTGTTCCTCTCGTGTTCCTCTCGTGTTCCTCTCGTGTTCCTCTCATGTTCCTCTCGTGTTCCTCTGATGTTCCTCTGATGTTCCTCTCGTGTTCCTCTCGTGTTCCTCTCGTGTTCCTCTGATTTTCCTCTTGTGTTCCTCTCGTGTTCCTCTCGTGTTCCTCTCCTGTTCCTCTCGTGCTCCTCTCGTGTTCCTCTCGTGTTCCTCTCGTGTTCCTCTCGTGTTCCTCTCGTGTTCCTCCTGTTCCTCTCGTGTTCCTCTCGTGCTCCTCTCGTGTTCCTCTCGTGCTCCTCTCGTGTTCCTCTCGTGTTCTTCTCATGCTCCTCTGGTGTTCCTCTGGTGTTCCTCTGGTGTTCCTCTCGTGTTTCTCTCGTGTTCCGCTCGTGTTCCTCTCGTGTTCTGCTCGTGTTCCTCTCGTGTTCCTCTCGTGTTCCTCTCGTGTTCCTCTCATGTTCCTCTCGTGTTCCTCTGATGTTCCTCTGATGTTCCTCTCGTGTTCCTCTCGTGTTCCTCTCATGTTCCTCTGTGTTCCTCTCGTTTTCCTCTCGTGTTCCTCTCGTGTTCCCTCTCGTGTCTCGTGTTCCTCTCGTGTTCCTCTCGTGTCTCTCCTGTTCCTCTCGTGTTCCTCTCGTGTTCCTCTCGTGTTCCTCTCGTGTTCCTCTCGTGTTCCTCCTGTTCCTCTCGTGTTCCTCGCGTGCTCCTCTCGTGTTCCTCTCGTGTTCCTCTCGTGTTCCGCTCGTGTTCCTCTCGTGTTCCGCTCGTGTTCCTCTCGTGTTCCTCTCATGTTCCTCTCGTGTTCCTCTCGTGTTCCTCTCGTGTTCCTCTCGTGTTCCTCTCATGTTCCTCTGATTTTCCTCTCGTGTTCCTCTCCTGTTCCTCTCGTGTTCCTCTCGTGTTCCTCCTGTTCCTCTCGTGTTCCTCTCGTGCTCCTCTCGTGTTCCTCTCGTGCTCCTCTCGTGTTCCTCTCGTGTTCTTCTCGTGCTCCTCTGGTGTTCCTCTGGTGTTCCTCTCGTGTTCCTCTCGTGTTTCTCTCGTGTTCCGCTCGTGTTCCTCTCGTGTTCCGCTCGTGTTCCTCTCGTGTTCCTCTCGTTTTCCTCTCATGTTCCTCTCGTGTTCCTCTGATGTTCCTCTGATGTTCCTCTCGTGTTCCTCTCGTGTTCCTCTCGTGTTCCTCTCATGTTCCTCTGATTTTCCTCTCGTGTTCCTCTCGTGTTCCTCTCGTGTTCCTCTCGTGTTCCTCTCGTGCTCCTCTCGTGTTCCTCTCGTGTTCCTCTCGTGTTCCTCTCGTGTTCTTCTCGTGCTCCTCTGGTGTTCCTCTGGTGTTCCTCTGGTGTTCCTCTGGTGTTCCTCTCGTGTTCCTCTCGTGCTCCTCTCGTGTTCCTCTCGTGCTCCTCTCGTGTTCCTCTCGTGCTCCTCTCGTGTTCCTCTCATGTTCCCCTCGTGTTCCTCTCGTGTTCCTCTCGTGTTCCCCTCGTGTTCCTCTCGTGTTCCTCTCGTGTTCTTCTCGTGTTCCTCCTGTTCCTCTCGTGTTCCTCTCGTGCTCCTCTCGTGTTCCTCTCGTGCTCCTCTCGTGTTCCTCTCGTGTTCTTCTCGTGCTCCTCTGGTGTTCCTCTGGTGTTCCTCTCGTGTTCCTCTCGTGTTCCTCTCGTGCTCCTCTCATGTTCCTCTCATGTTCCTCTGATGTTCCTCTCGTGCTCCTCTCGTGTTCCTCTCGTGTTCCTCTCGTGTTCCTCTCGTGTTCTTCTCGTGTTCCTCTCATGTTCCTCTCGTGTTCCTCTCGTGTTCTTCTGGTGTTCCTCTCGTGTTCTTCTCGTGTTCCTCTCGTGTTCCTCTCATGTTCCTCTCGTGTTTGACAGATCACAGTCGACCAGAGCAGTAACTTGGAGCATGTGACTCGATCCAGACCCAAAGGGAACAGAACCCGCCGCCCCCCGACTCGCATCCACATGAAAGAGGTCTGTGTTTAAAGCTCTACTCTGGAACTTTTCTGGTTCAGGGTCTGTCGCCAGTGTGTTACTGCTGTGCCTGGGATGTTCTGTGTGTGTGTTTGTGTTTTGTTTGTGTTTGTGTTTTTGTTTGTGTTTTTTTGTGTTTTGTGTCTGTGTTTTTGTTTTTTTGTGTTTTTTGTGGGGGTTTTTTGTTTGTGTTTTTTCTGTGTGTTTTGTTTGTGTTTTTTGTGTGTTTTTGTTTTGGGGTTTGTTTGTGTTTGTGGGCTTTTTGTTTGTGTGTTTTTTTGTGTTTTTTGTTTGTGGTTTTTTGTGTTTGTTTTTTTTGTGGGGTTTTTTGTGTTTGTGTTTTTTTGTGTTTGTGGTTCTTTTTTGTGATTTTGTTTGTGTGTTGTTTTTTTTTGTGTGTGTTTGTGGGTTTTTTGTGTTTGTGTGTTTTTTTGTGGTTTTGTTTGTGGGTTTTTTTGTGTTTGTGTTTTTTTTATGTGTTTTTTTTGTGGGTTTTTTTGTGTTTGTGTTTTTTTTATGTGTTTTTTTTGTGGGTTTTTTTGTGTTTGTGGTTTTTTGTGGTTTTGTTTGTGTTTGTTTTTTTGTGGTTTTGTGGTGTTGTTTTGGGTCAAATGTTTTAATGTTTACATGCAACAACAACTCAACACTGCCCCCTTTCCTCTGGGAGGCGTTAGAACAGCTCTGTAGAACATATAAAACTTATTCACCACTAAGATCAGCCACGTGCAAAATTAAACGAGCTGAATGGCCTCGGCAGCTTCAGAATGAGATGAATATGAACAAAATAAAAGACTATTTCAAAACAACCACCTTTCAACGCTTTTATTTTGAAGTAGCTCTTGTTCCTTTGTTATTAGAAATGGGTTTAAACGTCTTCAGTTTTGCCAAAATGTTTAGATCCTCGCCGCATCTGTGCCGCGGTTGCCATAGCGACCCCTCGAAATACCCAGGATGCTCTGATGTGCGCAGGGACATGAGGATCCTAGTTTCTCCGAGCGAAACGAAACGAACTCGCACGAATGAAATGATAATAATTATGTGTGTATATATTTGTACTTAAATCAAAGAAATATTTAACATGGAAACTTAAATTTAAACTAAATATTAAATGTAACTTAAACACCTCGTTGTTCCTCAGGTTGCAGACGTTTCTTCTGACGGGATCCTGCGTTTGGACTTGGATCTTGAAAACGCCGTGATGCCCAATGGGACGCAGTCGTCTTCTTCTTCTTCTACTGTGGATGGAGCTGAGAACCTTAAAGCATCAACCCCCTCGCCGTCCTCCAGTGAAACGACCGCGGACAAACCGCTGTCCGCCATCGAAGAGGAAGAAGAGCAGGATCGTAAACAGACGAAAGCCCTCACACCTCCGACGCCTCACGCCAAACAGACCGCCACCGAGGAGGGACCGGAGGGGGAGGAGCCAGAGAAGGTGAGTGTCAAACAAAACTAAAAGGGGAGGAGCCAGAGAAGGTTGGTGTCAAACGAAACTAAAAGGGGAGGAGCCAGAGAAGGTTGGTGTCAAACGAAACTAAAAGGGGAGGAGCCAGAGAAGGTTAGTGTCAAACGAAGCTAAAAGGGGAGGAGCCAGAGAAGGTTAGTGTCAAAAAAGAAAATAAAAGGGGAGGAGCCAGAGAAGGTTAGTGTCAAACAAAACTAAAAGGGGAGGAGCCAGAGAAGGTTGGTGTCAAACAAAACTAAAAGGGGAGGAGTCAGAGAAGGTTGGTGTCAAACGAAACTAAAAGGGGAGGAGCCAGAGAAGGTTAGTGTCAAACGAAACTAAAAGGGGAGGAGTCAGAGAAGGTTGGAGTCAAACGAAACTAAAAGGGGAGGAGCCAGAGACGGTTGGTGTCAAAACGAAAGTAAAAGGGGAGGAGCCAGAGAAGGTTAGTGTCAAAAAATAAACTAAAGGGGGAGGAGCCAGAAGAAGTTGGTGTCAAACGAAAGTAAAAAGGGAGGAGCCAGAGAAGGTTAGTGTCAAAAAGAAACTAAAAGGGGAGGAGCCAGAGAAGGTTAGTGTCAAACGAAACTAAAAGGGGAGGAGCCAGAGAAGGTTAGTGTCAAAAAAGAAACTAAAAGGGGAGGAGCCAGAGAAGGTTAGTGTCAAACGAAACTAAAAGGGGAGGAGCCAGAGAAGGTTAGTGTCAAACGAAACTAAAAGGGGAGGAGCCAGAGAAGGTTAGTGTCAAAAAAAGAAAACTAAAAGGGGAGGAGCCAGAGAAGGTTAGTGTCAAACGAAACTAAAAGGGGAGGAGCCAGAGAAGGTTAGTGTCAAACAAAACTAAAAGGGGAGGAGCCAGAGAAGGTTAGTGTCAAAAAAGAAACTAAATGGCTGAATCCTTCAAGTATCACCGAGAAAACAGGGAGAGAGTGAGATATAGAGGTAGGGAGAGAGTGGGGGGGAAAGGAGAAAAGAGGGAGAGACAGAGAGATATAGAGGAGGTGAGGAGAAAAGAGGGGGAGAATGGGGGAGAGAGGAGAAAAGAGGGGAAAAAGAGTGAGATATAGAGGTGGAGAGACCAGGAGAGAGAGAGAAACGAGGGGGACAGAGGTGAAAAAAGAGAGGAAGAGAGTGAGATATAGAGGTGGAGCGAGGTGAAAAGAGGGGGGGGAGTGTGAGATATAGAGGGGGAGAGAGCGTAAAGTATAGGCAGAGAGAAGGAGAGAGGTGAAAAGAGAGGGAGAAAGAGTGAGATATAGAGGTAGAGAGACCAGGAGAGAGAGGAGAAACGAGGGGGACAGAGGTGAAAGAGGGTGAGAGAGAGAGATATATAGAGGTGGAGAGAGGTGAAAAGAGGGTGAGAGAAAGAGATGGAAAGAGGAGAAAAAAGGGGGGAGAGAGTGAGATATAGACAGGGAATAGGAGAGAGCAGAAAAGAGAGGGAGAAAGAGTGAGATATAGAGGTAGAGAGAAAGTGGAGGAGAGAAGATTAAGAAAATGGCAAAATGGCATCTTGAAAATAGTGGATTAAAGATTAAACTCAAACATGAATCACTCCAAATACAACTTCAGAGGCTCAACGAGAAGAAGAAATTACTTGAACATGGTTAAAAGTCCATTTTGCAGAAAAGGTCTGATTCAAACTAAACTAATCCAAATGTGTTTTTTTTCAGACTGTGAAGCCACCAGCGTCTCCATCTAAAGACAAAGAGCAGAGTGACACGAAAACCCCAGAAACAAGTCCAGATCCCAAGAAGAAGATGCCCCCAATGCCTCCGAACAAACCATTACTGTCTATAATCGTTCCCCGAGACCCATCTCCAACCCCAACCCCAACCAAGACGCCAACTCACCCTCCCACTCCCCCAAGCAAAACGAAGAAACCCAGCACATCTACTGAAACCAACCAGGAAGCGAGTCCAAATGAGAGGAGAAAACCCAAGACCGAGAAAGATATCGAATCCCAAGATGGCGCCCCAAACGCTTGAAATTAGTCCAAAACTGTCGCCTAAACCAGAGCACCTCCCGAAAACAGACGCGAATGTCGAGGCGGACGAGTCAAAGGCGCATATCCCCGTCGTGGTAGTGTCTCTCAACGACTCCCAGAACGTTAACCTGAGTCCGCTGCTCGGACATAAACAAGGGGACAATAACGGCAAGAAGGCGGAGGAGAAGTCGGTAGATAGCGGTCAGCATTCAGACGACAACAGCGAGGATTCTACTTCTGAAGACGCTTTGCAAATGAGGGATAGCAACAGCGGTTTGGATGAGCTGGACAGCAAAGGCAGCAACGGAGCAGTGTCCATCAGTTTGAAACAACAGATATGTCCGGCGAAGGGGTCAATGTCCTGGATTATGACACCGCAGACGCCGATCAAACCCGAAACGAAATCGCGATCGTTGTCAAGCGGGAATCTCCTGTGCGATTCTTGCGACGACATCGGGGGAAGTAGGAGGTTTGAAAACAAGGAAGTGGATGTGAAGAAATTGGAAAACGAGGTTGCTATGGAGATGGAGGATACGAGCGAGCTACTGACCAGAGCGTCGCAAGCACAGACTCTCCCGAAAGGAGGCAAAAACCCGGAAAAGCTGCTGACCGAAGCGCTGGAGAAACTGAAGAAGGCAGATCATGTGCTCAGAGAGGTCCAGAAGCTTAAACTGGCGAAAGACGCGACCCACAGGAAGAGCTGGTGATAATATTAAGAGACTTTGAAGCAGATCGAGTCGGTGGTACAAGCAAAACTCGCCAATGTGTTTGTCCGTCCGTTGATCTCCATGGCAATTGAGCGGAGATTTGAAAATGCTATGGAAGCTTTTTCTGATGCAAAACAGGCTATGGAAGACACCAGCACTTAATATGGATAAAACTAGTACAGGGTGGCCCAAAAGTCTCTGACGGCTGAAAAAAAAGCATAACTCTTTTGTTTCTAATTATTTTTATTTTATTTTTTCAGAGCGTTTAGAACGACCCTTCCGACTTTAATCTGAGCAAATACAGCACCGAGGAACAAACCCTCATTGTACAGTGGTACTTTGAGTCACATGGGTCAAATTCACAAACCCAGCAGTGTTACCGTCGACATTTTAATACCAGAGATGCCCCGAGAGTAAATGTCATTAAAGGAATAATAAGTGTTTTTCACAGACAGGGGGCAGTATGTGATCTCCACAGACCTGACTCGTCCTGATTTCTTCCTGTGGGTCTAACTTAAAGAAAAGGTGTTTGTGAATAAACCTCAGACAATAAACCACTTAAAATGTGATATCAGGATCAAATAAGAGACAGATTAGGTCATTTTTACTTCCTCTAGTTTAAGTTGTGATAAGCTGAAGTGGAAGTGAACAATTATAACCGTTTATATTCACAAAAATCTGGGAAGTTTATCTAGTTTATCTACTGCTAAAATTTGGTGAGTATAACTTAAGAATTAAAGGAGCTACTGAAGATTTAAAAGTATCAGTGACTTTTGGGCCACCCTGTATTTCGTTTGAACTGTATCTGAGGAGACAGATGTACAAAATCAGTTAAAGCTACAGTATGTAACTTTTTCGCCATAAATTAGCTAAAATAAAAGCTTTTTTTTTTTTACATTTTTTGTTTGTTTATTGCCACTGAAAAAAATGTAAAAAACGCATTTCTGCAAACCAAACCTGCTTGTTTCCACGGCTTTAAACGTACACCGTATGGTACAGAATCGGTTTCCATGGAGAATGTTCCGAAGTAGTGTTTTAATTGTGTATTTCCATGGAATCATGCAGGTGAAGAAAGTTACACACTGTATCTTTAAAACGTGAATGAAGGATGGAGTTTGGCTGTTAAAGGTCCCGTATGACGCCGTTTTCTGATCTGCTCTAATGTTGTTTCCTCGTCACAAACAGACCTGGAGGTCCGTTTTCCCCCGTTCCACCTTGTGATGTCATCATGTGGTAACACAGGAAGTGCTCCACTCTGTTTTTAAACTCCACACACCTTCATCTCTAGAATCATTTGGATCATTTCAGCCCTGGAATTTCCAATCTCCAATGAAGTAAAGGTAAAAGGAGGAGGAGTTAACTTGAAAACTACCACTTTATGACATCACAAGGTGGAACAGAGCATTTTGAGCTTTGAGTAATCCTGCATTATTAGTTTGTCTACTTCTCCAAACATGTGTGAATGAACAAAACACATCTCCAGGTCTGTTTTTTAGGAGGAAACCACATTAAAACATAGATTAAAGCTCCGAAGAGTCAGTTTTGTGTCATACAGGACCTTTAAGGTACTAGAGGGCAAGGAGCAATTAAAAACTTAATATTAGCAACACAAAGTTATTAGCATCAGAAGTAAATGTTTTTATGACTGGAATTTTGAAATGTTTTTAGTGTTTTTACATGTGGACTTGTTAGCATGGCCTTAATGTAGCTTTAATACTGTTTGTTCTTTTATAGCAACATGACTGTGCTACTGTCCAACGAGGCTCATCTGGTCTGATCATTTATTTTAATACACTCTTTTTCCAGACCAAGGTTTAGTTCGTTTTCATCCCTGACAGTTTGTTCTGCTGACTAGCGCCTCACAGTGGTCACGTGATGTAAGTGCGAACAGTGTGGGAGTAAAACTGTTTAAGTTTAAAGCCTCCACCAGTAGAAAGACGGCGACAAAACCTGTTTATCCATCGCAGTGTGACTCTGAAGTGCTGTATATTTGCGAGTTTTCTCCCTGACAAAACCCACAATGTCGATGAAACATGCTGGACCGACGAAGGTTTGAACTTTGAGAGAGTTTAAACAAGAGAGAAATGTGAGAAAATGTTAATGCCTGTGTGAGAAAAGTGTATAAAGTGTGTGGTGAGGGGTTTTACAGACAAGAAACATAGAGAATAATGTAAAAAATGAAGCTGATACTTCACGGATTTCGCCTATTGCGGGTTATTTTTAGAACGTGACCCCCAAGATAAACCAGGGACCACTGTATAAGTAGACATAGCTAACCTGCTAGCCGCCGCGTTCCAAACAGGAAGTCGACTCTGGCTCCAATTCACTTTCTATTGAAAAACCGTGGCCCCTCTCGTCATGTTGGTCTTAAACGTTCGTATTAACCCTCTACATGATCCTAGGGTTTTTATTTTGTTACCTTCAACATCCTCGCTCCAGATTGGCTCTTTGGTTCCTATGATACTCGTGAAATTAGCCGCTATCACTGCTAACCTCGATGAGTTTCATTTGGAGCTGAACGCCGTGGGTGAGGTCACACTCGCTCAGTCACTTCTTTACACAGTCTGTGGGTTGCAGTAACATCACGTGACCACTCGGAGGCGCTAGTGAGCCGTCCAAACTGTGAGGGACGAAAACAAACTAAACATTTGTCTGGAAACCAACATAATTTAACATAAATGTGCTACTGCAGGTTCGTCAGATATTAATAATGTTATGTAATAATGTAATAATGGAATGTAACTAAAAGAGCTAATGAAACTGTTTGAGATGTTTGAGGGATTCTGCACATTGATGTCTTTGGCCACTATTTTAGCTTTTTTTTTTTTTTACTGCAATGAGTTAATGTTTCATGTTTACCGACTTAGCTCAGGATTTGAAATGAAATAAAGAACGAATCATGTGAATAACAGATACAGAGGGAACGATTAGATTAGTGACTGTTCCATATTGTCCCTATAATAAAAAGCTAAATAACCACGTGGAAACTCAAATGTATTTTTTTTCTAAATAGACAAAATGCTTCTAATGTTATTAAATGTAAAATTATCGTCTAACTGTTTTTGTAACTAACTGCATTTTGTATCTTTCGTACAAATCTTGTATCGCCCAAATAAACATGGGAATCTGTGACGTGTTTTCAGTTTATTGTGGGAAAAAAAACAGATTTGGATTCTATTAAATAAAGTTTTACTATGATACGTGTTTAGCTGAAGTGGCTGCAACAAGCTTCTGTATGGAGTCGTTAATGCTTTGCCAGAAATGTTCCGCAGTACGGCATTAAAGGGCCCGTATGACGCTGTTTTCTGACCTGTTCTAATGTTGTTTTCTCGTCACAAACAGACCTGGAGGTGCGTTTTTTTGTTTCATTCTCACATGTTTAACACACAAAACCTGCAGATTTAATATAATTTCTTCTCTCAGACTGAAAACACTCTGTTCCACGTTGTGATGTCATCATGTGGTAATACAGGAAGTGCTCCACTGTGTTTTTAAACTTCATACATCTTCATTTCTAGAATTATTTGGATGATTTCAGCCCTAGAAATCCTTGCAAATCTTCTACTGAACTAAAGGTAAAAGGAGCTGTTAACGTGAAAGCTGCCACTTCATGACATCACAAGGTGGAACAGAGCATTTTGAGGTTTAGAGATGTGACAGACTGATAGTAAAGTGTTACTCAAACATGTGAATGAAACAAAACACAGCAACAACGTTATAACATGGATTAAAGCGACAAGAGTCAGATTAACATAAAATAGGACCTTTAAACTTTTCATGGTGACAAACATGACACCACCTGGGAATGTGACAGCTCAGATCTGTGGAGAGGCGATCGCGCTTACAGTAAGAATGCATGTTTTTCAGTGTATTTTTGAGCAAGAAAAACGGCTGTAATTGAATAAATGCAAGATATCTGTAACGCCATACTGTGGAACATTCAGGACAAAGGACATCACCAGGGAAACAAGCAGAAAAGTTGCATAGTGCGCCTTTAAAGGTCTTATATTGCACAAAATGGACTTGTGTGAGCTTTAAGTCATGTTCTAATGCTGTTACCACTGGAAGTTGTGTTTTGTTTCATTCACACATGTTTGAGTTATCCTAGCTCAAAATGGTCTGTTCCACCTTGTGATGTCATGAAGTGGTAGTTTTCTTGTTAACAGCTCCTTTTACCTTTCGTTCAGTAGAGATTGGCAATTCCAGGTCTGAAATCACCTAAATGGTTCTAGAAATGAAGGTGTGTGAAGTTTAAAAACACAGTGGAGCACTTCCTGTAATTACCACATGATGACATCACAAGGTGGAACAGAGTGTTTGACTTGTTTGAGTGATATCTAAGCCTTCATGCATTGGTGAGTGTTATATTGAGCAGCACTGTCCTGTACCAAACTACCAGACTCGATTGGATCAGGAGCTAGACAATCATAACATTTTATTTTGAAAGGATCACAGGAAGTGCGCTCTTATTTTGTTAACTGCAGCTTCTCCAGCAGAGCGCGTTTGGCACAGCGTGGATTTTACGCACGTCTAACACGTTTAGCCTTGAGATAAATTAAAGGAGGAGAAGAGGAGAAAAGGAGCCATGGAGGCGCAGAAGAGCCGAAAGAACCGACTCTGAACGGCTCAAAGATGGAGGACGACTTGGCTTCAGAGGATGATGTCTGTGAGTAAAACCCGGGACTCTGAGGATGTGTCTGTGGGATGTGTCTGTCAGCTGCAGGATGTCCGTGTGCTGCACTGTGCCGTTCAGGAACGAGAAGAACGAGCCCAAGAGAGCCGTTTGAGCTGCTTTATCACGGGGTATTACAAGAGACAAGTGTTTGTAACAGTGCGCGTTTATTATATGAAAGCACTTATGTGATACTTACAGAGAACGATGGAACGAGACTCGATTCCCGCAAGAACAAGATAATCCCATTTCCATTTTTTCTCCCCACACAGTTTTTCATTGTTTATTTTATTTTTTCATTATTATTATTATTATTATTATTATTATATTATTATATTATTATTATTATTATTTATTATTGTTATTTTAATTATTTTATTATATTTATTTATTTATTTTATTTGAGGTTTATTTAATATTTGATGTATTATTCATGTGTCTTTATTTCTACAGGCAAAGCCCAATGAGACCAGACTCAGAATGATACAAACTTATCTGCACAGTTCATTTTAAACATTAACATCAGGAGCTGGTTTATTATAAATGTTTGTCTCACATTATTCATGTTCTGCAGTGGCTCCAGTTTTTCATCCTTCGGATGAATTTCATTTATGAGAAGCAAAATAACCAAAAGCTTTTGTCCCATTTCAATCAAAAATGGAGCCACAGTTTTTAGATGTAAACAATCGTGAGATCTTGGATTTAAAGTTCTTCTCCACCTCTGCTCCATTTGCTTCATCCTCCATTTTCCTCTCTACTCCTCCCTCTCCCTCCCTCTCCCTCCTCTCCTCCCTCCCTCTTCCTCCCTCTCCCTCCCTCCCTCCCTCCTCCTTCTTCCTCCTCTCTCTCCCTCCCTCCCCGTCTCCCTCTCCTCTCCTCCTCCTCCTCCCTCCTCCTCCTCCTCCTCTCCCTCCTCTCTTCCTCCTCTCCCTCCTCCTCTTTCTCCCCTCCCTCCCTCCCTCCTCTCCCTCCCCTCTCCTCCTCTTCCTCCCTCTCCCTCCCTCTCCCTCCCTCCTCTCCTCCCTCTCCCTCCCTCCCGCTCCTCCCTCCCTCCCTCCTCCTTCTCCCTCCCTCTCTCTCCCTCCTCTTCCTCCCTCTCTCCTCCTCTCTCCCTCCTCTCTCCCTCCTGTCTCCCTGTCTGCCCCTCTCTCTCCTCTCCTCCTCCTCTCCCCTCCTCTCTCTCTTTCTTCCTCCCTCTTTCTCCTCCCTCTGTCCTCCTCTCTTCTTTCTCTCTCCTCTATATTGTTCAATTTTAGACTTATACAATCATGAGACCTTGTATTAAAAGTTCAACAAAGGTGAGATATTGAGTCAGTCTTTTGTTTTTTTTTTTTATAAACTACATTTATACAGTTGGTTCTTCTGACGTACCGATGGCCCCACAAGTTTTTTCTTTTTTTTTTTCTGTTTCCATTCTAGTTGCTCGTACTTTTTGGAACTATAAGAGCCGTCATCTACACATGACCCTTTATTTTAGACAAACTGGGAAAAAATCTCAAGATCATTTTTATGTACTTACAAAAATGATTAATTTTTTGGTAATTTTTTTTTTATGTCTAGCGGTTTTACCCGTAAACATGCGCACCTAAACATACTCACTTTAAAACATACTCACCTAAACATACTCATTTAAACATACTCACTTAAACATACTCGCCTAAACATACTCACTTAACCCATAGGACCACCTAGCGTGACAGTGGTGTAACGTCCATTTCACCTGTTCTGGAAACCTCTTTAATTTTTTTTTATATATATATATATATATATATATATATATACTTATATATCTATTATACTATATATATATAATATATATCTAATATATATATATATATATTATATGTAAACCCCCCAAAGTGATCCAAACATAAAACACTTGTGACATCACAAGATTGATCATGTGATATTTTTTGTCAACCACCCTTTTTCAAGATGGCCGACTAGAAGCAGAGCACATGTCCCAACATTAGCAATTTCTCCAAAGTTTAATTTCTGCAAACAAGAGGGAAGATTTTAAATTTGCATTATTGAAATACTTAATTAGAAGTTAGTGAGTACATTTATATCAAAATTAAGTAAAAAAAAAAAAAAAAAATTATGCAAAAACACATCAAATGAAAAACGTGGTTGCACAATATGTCACGTCGGGCCTTAACTTAATAAAAACTCCACAAAAAAACTCATGTGACATATATGTCACATTATCTTTTTTTTATCATCATTAAATTACTCCCTCTTAAATATTTTTTTTTTTAAATAACATGTGTTAATAACATATGTTATAACAGATCAATTATTTTGTAAATGAACACCCAGACACGCCTGATGCATTGGTAATCATCTTCTTAAAAAATGCTTAAAGGCCCAATGTGACATATGTGTCACATTTGCATATCTCAGACACTAGGGGGAGGGGGGCGAAAAAAAAAAATCATAAATGTGTTACTTACCTCTAATTACTGGGCTCCCACCATAATTTTCCTTTAAGGATTTAGGTGTCCGGGGTTCTTATGGGTTAAGTAATAAAAAGGCCACTAAAAAACTCATATTAACATATATGTCACAATCTTTCTTTTTTATCATTAAAATTGGTGTATCTTAAATATTTATGTTTGAAATAACATGTTATAAATTAAATGGCATATATATGTATATCAATTTACTTTGTAGAATGAACACCCGGACACGCCTGACTATTCATGATACTTGGCAATCATCTTCAAATACAATGCTTAAAGGCCCAATGTGACTATGTGTCACATTGCATATCTCAGACACTCAGTTTTTGAAAAATACATTTTTGTAAATGTGTTATTTAGCCTCTAAGTAGTCTGGGCTAAATGTCCACCAATTTTTCCTTAAGGATTTAGGTGTTCGGGTTCTTATGGTTAAAACATACACTTAAACATACTCAATCTTAAACATACTCACTTAAACATACTCACTTAAACATACACACTTAAACACTACTCACCTAAACATACTCACTTAAAGATACTCACTTAAACATACTCACTTAAACATACTCACCTAAACATACTCACTTAAACATACTCACTTAAACATACTCACTTAAACATACTCACCTAAACATACTCACTTAACATACTCACTTAACATACTCACTTAAACATACACACTTAAACATACTCACTTAAACATACTCGCCTAAACATACTCACTTAAACATACTCACCTAAACATACTCACTTAAACATACTCACCTAAACATACTCACCTAAACATACACACTTAAACATACTCACTTAAACATACACACTTAAACATACTCACCTTAAACATACTCACTTAAACATACTCGCCTAAACATACTCACTTAAAACATACTCACTTAAAACATACACACTTAAACATACTCACTTAAACATACTCACTTAAACATACTCACTTAAACATACACACTAAACATACTCACCTAAACATACTCACTTAAACATATCACACTTAAACATACTCACTTAAAAATACACACTTAAACATACACACTTAAACATACACACTTAAACATATTCACTTAAACATACACACTTAAACATACTCACTTAAACATGCTCACCTAAACATACACACTTAAACATGCTCACTTAAACATACTCACTTAAACATACACACTTAAACATGCTCACTTAAACATACTCACTTAAACATACACACTTAAACATACTCACTTAAAGATGCTCACTTAAACATACTCACTAAACATACTCACTTAAACATACTCACTTTAAACATACTCACTTAAAGATGCACACTTAAACATACTCACCTAAACATACTCACTTAAACATACTCACTTAAAGATGCACACTTAAACATACTCACTTAAACATACTCACTTAAAAATACTCACCTAAACATACTCACTTAAACATACTCACTTAAACATACTCACCTAAACATACTCACTTAAACATACTCACTTAAAGATGCACACTTAAACATACTCACTTAAAAATACTCACTTAAACATACTCACTTAAACATACTCACTTAAACATACTCACCTAAACATACTCACTTAAACATACTCACTTAAACATACTCACTTAAACATACTCACTTAAACATAACTAGCAATGCGAGCGGGAAGAGGCGTTACCTTCAACAGCCTCGCTCCAGATTGGCTCTTTGGTTGCTATGATACTCGTGAAATTAGCCGCTATCACTGTTAGCCTCGATGAGCTTCACTTGGAGCTGAAGCTGTGGGGGACGTCACACTCACTCACTCACTTCTTCACACACTTTATGTTTATAACGAGCGTCTGTGTGAAGTTCAGTCCTGATGTGGCTCACGTCTCTGTGTGTTTGTCGCCAGTGCTGTGCTCGGAGAAGCAGTTCCACGACGCCGCCAAGAGGAACGACACCAAGAAGATGGAAGAGCTCATCAAGAAGGGCGTCGACCCCAAAGCCAAGAACAAAGTAAATATGAAGACGTCATGACTCAGTACGGGTCAGACGTTTGGACACACCCGCTCAGAAAATGTGACTTTCTACATTTTATAAACACACAGAAGACCTCAAGTATGTGGCGTAAGATATATGTCGAATTATGTAGCAAAGAGTAAAAGATAACAGTTTTTCTTTACTACATAACTCCACAGATCTTGCTTCATATATTTGATGTCTTCTGTGTGTGTATAAAATGTAGAAAGTGGTAAAAATCAATAAAAACGCTGAACAGGAGGGCGTGTCCAAACATTTCCCTGGTCGTGTAGTTTAACAAGAGTTTTACAAACCGCAACAGCTCTGCGTAAACAGGCTGAGATGGGCCTTGGACCAGAGGCGTGGGAGGTTGTACTTAAGTATATTCGTGTTTATATAGGACGAGACTAAACATACGAGTTATACGGAAGTTCTAGACGTAGACAAACAGATTACAAAATAAATGTGACTGTAGGTTAAGTCGCTAAATCGCTCCAAACACCTCTGTGGTTTGTAAAGTCCTCCGTTATCAAACCTGCATTTTAAAAAGGGGGGATTTTACTTCTCTCTGCGCTTAGTCACGCCCCCTTCACAGCTCTATCACATCACAATCAGCGTTAATGAAACTACTGCACATCACACCAGGTTTGTGAAGTCGTAGTGTGTTGTTTTGTGTCATGTTTTTGTAGATTTATGGAGAATTGTCGTGTGGAGCATGGGTGATGTCGGCTTGTGGGCGGAGCCTCGTACAGAATCTTACAGCTGAATAGGGCCCGGGAGAGATCACTAGATTACTAGATCACTAGATTACTCAAACATGCACGGATGACTCTAAAACCTCTTCAAACATGTTTTTGATGAGGAACAGTGTTAGAACATGGGAGAAACTTACATAACACCTCTATTTAAAGCCTGTCCACCTTCATCAGATCTGCATTTTAAGCAAAACTACATGAAATATCAAGGTAAAGGTGTCTATATATATTTTTTGGTTCAATTTGGTTCAATTTGTTTTGTCCAATAGTTTGGTCAACAGTATTTTTGGGGGGGGATTTTCAGTTTTATTTGCTTATTACTGCTAATTCAACACATCTGTTGGGAAAACATGTGTACTTCAGTGTCAGTGTCACTGATGTAAAATGGGCAGCCGACAAACCCAAGACAAACCAGCTGCTTATATTAAAAGTCCTTTATTACACCAGCAGGAACGGTCATATATTTGTTGTTTGGACTCATTTATAATTTACTGGGTCACTTTTAGAGCTCACTTCAGTTGCATAAAATCACTGTTGAAGCCGTCAGCCATGTTATATTTGTGACTCCAGCCCACAGACTGTGTAAAGAAGTGACTGAGTGAGAGTGTCGTCACCCACAGCGTTCGCCGCCAGTCAAATGAAGCTCATCGAGGCTAGAGCAGCTATAGCGGCTAATTTGGGGCAGAGTTCTATATTTGGAATTCTGACCGCGAGTATCATAGCAACCAAAGAGCCAATCAGGAGTGAGGCTGTTGAAGGTAACGCCCCTCCCCGTCCACACCGCTGGTTTAGTAGCTGCTAAACCAAACCTGTTGCTAACTCTAGCGGGAGCAACATGGATCTATTAAAATAAGTGATGCTGCTCAGTGCTGCGTTGAGTTGGACTAGTGGCCACTCACTGGTACTACAACAAAAACTGCCTCCTGCCCAGAAAGGATTTTTCTCATAGAGCGAAATGTGATCACAAACTGCTCGTGTTCAACTGACAGCGATAGACAGAATATCTAAAACTTTCACAAAGATTGAATTTTGTGGCGATTTTTACCTATTTTCAGATCATAAACTTTTTCTCAGCTCCAAATCCGTCTGTTGTCTTAAAAAATGTTTTTTAATCGTTAACTTCAGCTACGCTCTGTGTCGGCTCGAGCTAAACTCTGATTGGTTAGAGCGGTCACATGGTACGACATGAACGAGCCTGTGAGCGACGTGAACGAGCCCGACTGTCCTGAACGAGCCGCAGGTTTAGAACATGGGTCAGAAGCTCCTGAAGCACAAACATTAGCATTTATGATTTGTCATTTATTTATTATTCCCTTGTCTCCTTCGCAGCCGCTCTGCTCCACTCACGCAAAGTCTCATGGGGGGTCGCTCAACCACTTTAACAGACACAATAGTGAAATAAAAACCCCAGGATCATGTAGAGGATTAATACGAACATTTAAGACCAAAATGAGTCTGACAGCAGCAGGTACAGAGAGAGAGGACACAGTTTTTACACAGAAAGTGAACTGGAGCCAGAGTCGATGGAGCTGGAGGTGCATTTATTCATTTATATGATCGGGACAGTGTGTATTCATGAACAGACCTGATACAACATGAACATAAACACTCTGGATTATAGCCAAAGGATCATTTCCATCCGTCGTCCAAAGGCTGGAGGCACAAAAGGGCCAAAATAAAAATTGCACATGACACTAATTGTACAGTTTCCCTTAATTGGCCCATACAAAATATTGCACATTCCATTCACTTCCTGTTCGGAACACGGCGGCTAGCAGGTTATGTCCGTTTAAACAGTCTATGGGCTTCTATCAGTGTTTCTGTGTCTTTAACTCTTTCTGTCCCTCTGTGTCTCAGGTGGATCGTAAACCTCTGCACTGGGCGGCCGGAGCTGGGAGTGAAGACGCCGTGAGGTTCCTCCTTCAACACGACACGGACGTGGACGAGCAGGACTCTGTATGTTCAACCGTTAAAACTGTCAAAGTGAAACACGACCCTTTTCCAGCACACTGAGGTCACTGTAAAACACTTCACCGTATGTTCATTCAGTGATTAAAATTACTTAAAAGTGCTGCCTCCTGCTCGTCTCTGTGGAGAATCGAATGCTTTGCCTGGAATGTTCCGCAGTATGGCATTAAACTTATTGATCTCCTTGGACTTAAAGGTCCAATATGACGCAAAAATATCTCCATGGAAACCAGCAGGCGGCAGATATCCCAGACCAGAAAAGTTACACAGTGCACCTTTTAAATTGTCCGTTTCTGGTTAGAGCTTTAAGATCCAAAATGTGTTTGTATTTGTGTTTTATGTCGTTTCTTGCGTGTCTCCTCAGTACGGGATGAACCCTCTGCTCCTCGCCTCTTGGTTTGGTCACGTCAAAATCCTGCAGCTTCTGGTGTCGTGTGGAGCCAAACTGAACTGTGAAAACAAAGTAAGTTTCACGATTAAAGATGGGAGTATTAAAGAGGAGGTATTTTACTTCTATGGGGTATTAAAGAGGAGGTATTTTACTTCTATGGGGTATTAAAGAGGAGGTATTTTACTTCTATGGGGTATTAAAGAGGAGGTATTTACTTCTGTGGGGTATTAAAGAGGAGGTATTTACTTCTATGGGGTATTAAAGAGGAGGTATTTACTTAAAGGTAAACCAGTACTTACATTTAAAAGTGCGGCTGTAGCGGCTGCAGACACCATTTTCTCCCGTAAAAGAAGTGAAGCGCAGTGCATGATGGGATACAGAAGGGCGCGACGTCTGCTCGGATGTACCCTTCGTTCACGGCTCTTCAAACGCAGCCGTCGAAGTGTGGAACCGTGGATCTGGGACACGGCTCATCGTCTCTGTTGTGTCTTCAGGACGGTCTGAGCATGCTCCACTGTGCGGCGCAGAGGGGTCACGTCCACATCCTGGAGTTCATCATGGAAGATCTGGAAGGAATTCACCTCGACTGTGGCGACAAGGTGCGGAGGAGCCGGGGCCTGGTCAATCTGCGGCATGCACGGGGTTTAGCTTCCCGTTATGGGCGCCATTTTGAGGACTTATGTCCATTCACAAGATATAATATTTAGTTTCAAGTTGTCAATAGGCTCTGTGCACAGTAGCATGTTAGCTAGCTCACTGTGTCTCAAACATAGATACACTTTTGCATGATTCACAGCTGTCATAGTCGTGGACAAATATATATATATGTAAAAAATAAAAAGTATGTGAGCGATGGTTAAACGTGTACTCATGTGTACTGATATTTGTTGTACTTCTTCAGTCTGGAAAAACTGCTCTGCATCTCGCTGCCGAAGAGGGACAACTTGAAGTGGTGGATTTTCTGATCGGGATGGGCTGCAGACACGGACTGAAGGACAAGGTACGACACGACGCCATTTAAATCTGCTCTACTGTGCTTGTGTCTCTATGGTTCTCATCTTTGACCCCTGTCTGTCATTCTGTCATCATTTACACATTTTAAATCACAATATTCATCTAAAACGACTTAATAAAAGAAACAAGTCCAATGGGAGCTGACGTCGCCGTAAACGTCATCAAAACAAAGTGCTGTAGCGCCCCCTGTGGACAGAGCACATCACACTAGAGCAGCACAGTTTTTTACATTTGGGCCAAAATGACGACGCAACGCTGCCAAATCCTACGAGTATCAACGATTAAGAAAATAAAGTGGAGAAGGAAGAGCAGACGTCACAGTGGGCGTGTCACAGTGGGCGTGTCACAGGGGGCGTGTCACAGGGGGCGTGTCACAGGGGGCGTGTCACAGGGGGCGTATAAGTCGCAATTCAAGGCCCGTCTCACGTCTTCAAAGCCTGTCTCACATGTTCAAGGCCCGTCTTTAATGTTATTCTCATAGTACCTATATATATGTATATATATATATATATATATATATATATCAGTGTCGTGTGTGAGGTTCATGAGGCTCTGATGTCGTCACAATCAGATTTACAAACATATAAACCAGGTGTCACATTTGGCCCCGGGTCAGTTTCTCTCCCAGTGACTTGGGGCCAGAATAATAAAGAATTTCAAAATAAAAGTTCTGAAGTTTATATGAAATAGCTCTAATAATATGAAAGAAAAAGCTGATTTTATATTGTTTTTTATCCTTATTCTGGTTCCCCAATTTTCAGTGGATTAAATCATTAAATGTCTTACCATTTTGTCCGTCTCTGTTTGAAAAGAGCGAGTCTTTCGTCCCGTCGTCTGGAGCAAACCATTTAGCTCCTTTAGCGTTGGTCCTTTAATTCTAACCTCCTGCTTCGACCCAAAGTCCAGTTTAGAAAACTGAGCTTTAATCTGTATCTTCCTCCATTTAAAAAGTAGAACAGACAAGAAGAACAAAGAGAATTGCTAAACTTGACTTGCTAACTCTAAATTGTAGTTTGCGGCCTCTATTCTGCGGAAGTTACAAGAATCCCTGGGCTCACGAGCGCCCCCTAACATGAGGCAGGGTAACTGCGTGTCTCACCCCTTTTCACAGCCTTAAAGCAGCAGCGTCACTGCTACAGCACAGTCAGAACATGTGAGGCACCAACAGACTGTGCCTCACCGCGAGTCTCTTCTCAGGATTTCAACGGTGAACGTAAAAATTCAGTGATTTTGAGTAAAAAAAAAATATATATTGCAAAGTTAAATAGAAAATAACTTTATAGTACAAATTATTGGATAAATATAACTATTTCATTTATTTTTCTCTGTGAGACAGGGCCTCACCTGACCGCAATGAATATATATATATATATATTATATATATATATATATATCGATATATTATAATAATAATATATATATATATATATATATAGATATAGTATATATATATATATAGATATATATATATATATATATATATATATATATATATATATAATATATATATATATATTCTATATAGATATATATACTATATATATATAAAATATATATATATCTATATATATATATCTCATTGCGGTCAGGTGAGGCCCTGTCCATCATCACAGAGAAAAATAAATGAAATAGTTATATTTATCCAATATTTGTCACCTATAAAGTATTTTCTATTTAACTTTGCAATATATATCTTTTTTTTTTTTTTTACTCAAAATCACTGAATTTTTACGTTCACCGTTGAAATCCTGAGAAGAGACTCGCCGGTGAGGCACCAGTCTGTTGGTGCCTCACATGTTCTGACTGTGCTGTAGCAGTGACGCTGCTGCTTTAAGGCTGTGAAAAGGGGTGAGACACGCAGTTACCCTGCTCATGTTAGGGGGCGCTCGTGAGCCCAGGGATTCTTGTAACTTCCGCAGAATAGAGCCGCAAACTACAATTTAGAGTTAGCAAGTCAAGTTTAGCAATTCTCTTTGTTCTTCTTGTCTGTTTCTACTTTTTAAATGGAGGAAGATACAGATTAAAGCTCAGTTTTCTAAAACTGGACTTTGGGTCGAAGCAGGAGGTTAGAATTAAAGGACCAACGCTAAGGAGCTAATGGTTTGCTCCAGACGACGGGACGAAAGACTCGCTCTTTCAAACAGAGACGGACAAAATGGTAAGACATTTAATGATTTAATCCACTGAAAATTGGGGAACCAGAATAAGGATAAAAACATATAAAATCAGCTTTTTCTTTCATATTATTAGAGCTATTCATATAAACTTCAGAACTTTTATTTTGAAATTCTTTATTATTCTGGCCCCCAAGTCACTGGGAGAGAAACTGACCCGGGGCCAATGTGACACTGGTTTATATGTTTGTAAATCGATTGTGACGACATCAGAGCCTCATGACCTCACACACGACACTGATATGGTATATATATTATATATATATCATATACATATTATAGGTAGACTACTACAGAGATAACATTAAAGACGGCCTTGAACATGTGAGACAGGCTTTGAAGACGTGAGACGGGCCTTGAATTGCGACTTATACGCCCCCTGTGACACGCCCCCTGTGCACGCCCCCTGTGCCGACACGCCCTGTGAGACACGCCCACTGTGACACGCCCACTGTGACGTCTGCTCTCTCCTTCTCCACTTTATTTTCTTAATCGTTGATACTCGTATGATTGGCAGCGTTGCCTGTCCGTCATTTTGGCCCAAATGTAAAAAAAACTGTGCTGCTCTAGTGTGATGTGCTTCTGTCCACAGGGGCGCTACAGTCACTTTGTTTGATGACGTTTCCGGCGACGTCAGCTCCATGGACTTGTTTCTTTTATTAAGTCGTTTTAGATGAATATTGTGATTGTAAAATGTGTTAAATGATGACAGAATGACAGACAGGGGTCAAAGATGAGAACCATAGAGACACAAGCACAGTAGAGCCATATTTAAATGGCGTCGTGTCGTCCTTGTCCGTCAGTCCGTTTAGTTGCAGCCCAGTCCCGATCAGAAAATCCACCACTTCAAGTTGTCCCTCTTCGGCAGCGAGATGCAGAGTCCCTTTTTCCAGACTGAAGAAGTCCAACAAATAGTCCAGTTACACATGATACACGTTTAACCATCGCTCACATACTTTTATTTTTTACATATATATATATTTGTCCACGACTATGACAGCTGTGAATCATGCAAAAGTGTATCTATTTTGAGACACCGTGAGCTAGCTAACATGCTACTGTGTCACATGAGCCTATGAACAACTTGAAACCTAAATAATTATATCTTGTTAATGGACCATAAGTCCTCAAAATGGCGCCCATAACGGGAAGCTAAACCCCTTGCATGCCGCAGATTGACCAGGCCCCGGCTCCTCCGCACCTTGTCGCCACAGTCCGAGGGGTGAATTCCTTCCAGATCTTCCATGATGAACTCCAGGATGGGGACGTGAAACCCCTCTGCGCCGCACAGTGTGACCAGGCTCAGAACGTCCTGAAGACACAACAGAGACTCTGAGCCGTGTACCTGGTTCAGATCCACGTTCCACTCCTGGTTCGACGGCTGCGTTTGAGAGCCGTGAACGAAGGGTACATCCGAAGCAACGTCGCGCCCTTCTGTATCCAGTCATGCCTGCGCTTCACTGCTTTTACGGGAGAAATGGTTGTCTGCAGCCGGCTACAGCCGCACTTTTAAAATGTAAGTACTGGTTTACCTTTAGTAAATACCTCCTCTTTAATACCCCATAGAAGTAAATACCTCCTCGTTTAATCCCCACAGAAGTAAATACCTCCTCTTTAATACCCCATAGAAGTAAAATACCTCCTCTTTAATACCATAGAAGTAAAATACCTCCTCTTTAATACCCCATAGAAGTAAAATCCCTCCTCTGTTAATACTCCCTCTTTTATCGTGAAACTTACTTTGTTTTCACAGTTCAGTTTGGCTCCACACGACCCCAGAAGCTGCAGGATTTTGACGTGACCCAACCAAGAGGCGAGGAGCCGAGGTTTCATCCGTACTGAGTAGACACGCAAGAGAAACGGACATAAAACACAAATACAATAAACATTTTGGATCTTAAAGCTCTAACCAGAAACGGACAATTTAAAAGGTGCACTGTGTAACTTTTCTGGTCTGGGATATCCTGCCGCCTGCTGGGTTTCCATGGAGATATTTTTTGCGTCATATTGGACCTGTTTAGTCCAAGGAGATCAATAAGTTTTAATGCCATACTGCGGAACATTCCAAGGCAAAGCATTCGATTCTCCACAGAGACGAGGCAGGAAGGCAGCACTTTTAAGTACTTTTAATCACTGAATGAACCTACGGTGAAGTGTTTTACAGTGACCTCAGTGTGCTGGAAAAGGGTCGTGTTTCACTTTGACAGTTTTAACGTTGAACATACAGAGTCCTGCTCGTCCACGTCCCTGTGTGTTGAAGGAGGAACCTCACGGCGTCTTCACTCCCAGTCCGGCAAGCCCAGGTGCAGAGGTTTACGATCACCTGAGACACAGAGGGACAGAAAAGTTAAAGACACAGAAACACTGATAGGAAAGCCCATAGACTGATTTAAACGGACATAACCCTGCTAGCCGACCGTGTTCCGAACAGGAAGTGAATGGAATTGTGCAATAGTTTGTATGGGCCAATTTAAGGGAAACTGTACAATTAGTGTCATGTGCAATTTTTATTTTGCCCTTTTTGCCTCCAGCCTTTGGACCGACTTATGGAAATGATCCTTTGGCTATAATCCAGAGTGTTTATGTTCCTGTTGTATCAGGTCTGTTCATGAATACCACACTGTCCCCGATCTATAAATGAATAAATGCACTTTCCCCCCCTCCCAGCGTCATCCGACTCTGGCGCCAGTTCACTTTCTGTGTAAAACTGTGTCCTCTCTCTCTGTACCTGCTGCTGTCAGACTCATTTTGGTCTTAAATGTTTCGTATTAATCCTCTACATGATCCTGGGGTTTTTATTTCACTATTGTGTCTGTTAAAGTGGTTTGAGCGACCCCCCATGAGACTTTGCGTGAGTGGAGCAGAGAGCGGCTGCGAAGAGACAAGGGAATAATAAATAAATGACAAATCATAAATGCTAATGTTTGTGCTTCAGGAGCTTCTGACCCATGTTCTAAACCTGCGGCTCGTTCAGGACAGTCGGGCTCGTTCACCGTCGCTCACAGGGCTCGTTCATGTCGTACCATGTGACCTCTCTAACCAATCAGAGTTTAGCTCGAGCAGACAACAGAGCGTAGCTGAAGTTAACGATAAAAAACATTTTTAAGACAACAGACGGATTTGGAGCTGAGAAAAAGTTATGATTCTGAAAATAGGTAAAAATCGCCACAAATTCAATCTTTGTGAAAGTTTTAGATATTCTTGTCTATCGCTGTCAAGTTTTGAACACTAGCAGTTTGTGATACATTTTCGATCTCTATGATAAAAATCCTTTCTGGGCAGGAGGCAAGTTTTTGGTGTAGTACCAGTGAGTGGCCACTAGTCCAACTCAACGCAGCCTGAGCAGGCATCACTTATTTTAATAGATCCATGTTGCTCGCCGCTAGAGTTAGCAACAGTTTGGTTTAGCACTACTAAACCAGCGGTGTGGACGGGGGAGGGGCGTTACCTTCAACAGCCTCACTCCTTATTGGCTCTTTGGTTGCTATGATACTCACGCGTTCAGATTCCAAATATAGAACTCTGCCCCAAATTAGCCGCTATAGCCTGCTCTAGCCTCCGATGAGCTTCATTTGACTGGCGCGCGAACGCTGGGTGTGACGACACTCTCACTCAGTCACTTCTTTACCCA
The DNA here is from genome assembly GCA_019594935.1 of Periophthalmus modestus. Lineage (NCBI taxonomy): Eukaryota > Metazoa > Chordata > Actinopteri > Gobiiformes > Gobiidae > Periophthalmus > Periophthalmus modestus. The sequence goes on along the minus strand of JAIEZT010001214.1, from coordinate 1,397,846 downwards.
GTCTGTGGGCTGGAGTCACAAATATAACATGGCTGACGGCTTCAACAGTGATTTTATGCACTGAAGTGAGCTCTAAAAGTGACCCATAATTATAATTAGTCCAAACAACAATCTATGACCGTTCCTGCTGTCGTCATAAAGGCCTTTTAATATAAGCAGCTGGTTTGTCTTGGGTTTGTCGGCTGCCCATTGTTACATCAGTGACACTGACACTGAAGTACACATGTTTTCCCAACAGATGTGTTGAATTAGCAGTAATAAGCAAAATCAAACTGAAAATCCCCCCCCAAAAATACTGTTTTGACCAAACGATTGGACAAAACAAATGAACCAAATTGAACCAAAAAAAAATATATATAGACACCTTGACCTTGATATTTCTGTAGTTTTGCTTAAAATGCAAAGAAGATCTGATGAGGTGGAACAGGGCTTTAAATAGAGGTGTTAGTAAGTTTCTCCCATGTTCTAACACTGTTCCTCATCAAAAACATGTGTTGAAGAGGTTTTAGAGTCATCCCCGTGCATTTTTGAGTATCTATGAGTGATCATAGTCTAATCTAGTGATCTCTCCCGGGCCTATTCAGCTGTAAGATTCTGTACGAGGCTCCGCCCACAAGCCGACATCACCCATGCCTCCACACGACAATTCTCTCTAAATCTACAAAAAACATGACACAACAACAACACCACTACGACTTCACAAACCTGGTGTGGATGTGCAGTTAGTTTTCTTTAACCCTGATTGTGGATGTGATAGAGCTGTGAAGGGGGCGTGACTAAGCGCAGAGAGAGTACAATCCCCCCTTTTTACAATGCAAGTTTGATAAAGGATGACTTTTACAAAACCACAGAGGTTTTGGAGCGATTTAGCGACTTAACCTGACAGTCACATTTTTTTGTATCTGTTTTTGTCTACGTCTAGAACTTCCGTATATACTCGTATGTTTAGTCCTCGTCCTATATAACACAATATACTTAAGTACAACCTCCCACGCCTCTGTGTCCAAGGCCCATCTCAGCCTGTTTACGCAGAGCTGTTTGCGGTTTTGTAAAACTCTTGTTAAACTACACGACCAGGGAAATGTTTGGACACGCCTCCTGTTCAGCGTTTTTATTGAGTTTTAACCACTTTCTACATTTTATACCCACACAGAAGACAATCAATATATGAAGAAGATCTGATGGAGTATGTAGTAAAGAAAACTGTTATCTTTTACTCTTTGCATTACATAATTCGACATATATCTTACGCCACCTACTGAGGTCTTCTGTGTGTTTATAAAATGTAGGAAAGTCACATTTTCTGAGCGGGTGTGTCCAAAACGTCTGACCCGTACTGAGTCATGACGTCTTCATATTTACTTTGTTCTTGGCTTTTGGGGTGCGACGCCCTTCTGTGATGAGCTCTTCCTCTTCTTGGTGTCGTTCCTCTGGCGGCGTCGTGGAACGCTTCTCCGAGCACAGCACTGGCGACAAACACACAGAGACGTGAGCCACAATCAGGACTGAACTTCACCACAGACGCTCTTATAAAACATAAAGTGTGTGTGAAGAAGTGACTGATTGAGTGTGACGTCCCCCACAGGCTTCAGCTCCAAGTGCAAGCTCTTGAGGCTAGCAGTGATGGCGGCTATATTTCACTAGTATCATAGCAACAAAAGGAGCCAATCTGGAGCCGAGGCTGTTGAAGTTACGCCTCTTCTCCGCTCGCATTGCTAGTTATGTTTAAGTGAGTATGTTTAAGTGAGTATGTTTAAGTGAGTATGTTAAAGTGAGTATGGTTTAGGTAGCGTATGTTTAAGTGAGTCTGTTTTTAAGTGAGTATGTTTAAGTGAGTATTTTTAAGTGAGTATGTTTTAAGTGTGCATCTTTAATGTGTATGTTTAAGTGAGTATGTTTAGGTTGAGTATGTTTAAGTGAGTATGTTTAAGTGAGTATGTTTAGGTGAGTATTTTAAGTGAGTATGTTTAAGTGAGTATGGTTAAGTGTGTGCATCTTTAAGTGAGTATGTTTAGTGTGTATGTTTTAGGCGAGTTGTTTAAGTGTGCATCTTAAGTGAGTATGTTTAAGTGAGTAGTTTAAGTGAGTATGTTTCAAGTGAGTATGTTTTAAGTGTGCATCTTTAAGTGAGTAGTTTAAGTGAGTTTACTTGGTTAGCGAGTATGTTTTAAGTGTGTAGGTTTAAGGTACGTGTATTTTTAAGTGAGTTATGGTTAAAGTGAGTATGTTTAGTGAGTATGTTTAGGTGAGTATGTTTAAGTGTGTATTTTAAGTGAGTATGTTTAAGTGAGTCTGTTTAAGTGAGTTATTTTTATGTGAGTATGTTTAAGTGTGTATTTTTAAGTGAGTATGTTTACGTGAGTAGTGTTTAAGTGAGTATGTTTAGGTGAGTATGTTTAAGTGTGTATGTTACGTGAGTATGTTTAAGTGAGGTAGTTTTAAGTGAGTATGTTTAAGTGTGTATTTTTAAGTGAGTATGTTTCAGTGAGTATGTTTAGGCGAGTATGTTTAGTGAGTATGTTTAAGTGAGTCATGGTTTAAGTGTGTATGTTTAAGTGAGTATGTTTAAGTGAGTTATGTTTAAGTGAGGATGTTTAGGTGTGTATGTTTAAGTGAGTATGGTTTAGGTGAGTATGTTAAGTTGAGTATGTTTTTACAGGCCGAGTATGTTTAGTGATATGTGTTAGTAGGTTTAAGTGAGTATGTTTAAGTGAGTAATGTTTTAAGTGAGTATGTTTAACGGTAGTTATGTTTAAGTGAGTATGTTTAGGTGAGTATGTGTTAAGTGAGTAGAGTTTAAGTGAGTATGGTTTAGGTGAGTATGGTTTTAGTGAGTATGTTTAAGTGAGTAATCTTTAAGTGAGTAGTTTAGTGAGTATGTTTCAGTGTGTATGTTTAAGTGAGTATGTTTAATTGATAGTATTTACGTGAGTATGTTTAAGTAGTATGTATTTTAACCATAAGAAACCCGGACACTCTAAATCCCTTAAAGGAAAATTATGGTGGACATAAGCCAGACCTAATTAGAGGCTAGAATAACCACCTTTGACAAAATTCGTTTTTCAGAAACTCCCCCTTAGTGTTCTGAGATATGCAATGTGACCCCATATGTCACATTGGGCCCTTTAAGCAATTGTTTTAGAAGATGATTGCCAAGTGCTTTAATCAATGAATAGTCAGCCGTGTGTCCCCCGGGTGTTCATTCTACAAAGTAATTGATATCCATATATATGCATTTAATCTTATAACATGTTATTTCAAACATAAATATTTAAAGAATACACAATTTTAATGATAAAAAGAAGATAAAGAGAATGTGCCATATATGTAATAATGAGTTTTTATGGCCTTTTTATTACTTAACCCATACGAACCCAGACACCTCAAACCTTAAAGGAAATTATTATGGTGGACCATAGCCCAGACTAATTAGAGGTAAAATAACACATTTTGAATGGATTTTTTCTCTTTTTTTCTCCCCCTCCCCCCCTAGTGTCTCGTAGATATGCAATTGACACATATGTCCACCCATTGGGCCTTTAAGCATTTTTAAGAAGATTTTTTACCAATGCATCAGGCGTGTCGGGTGTGTTCATTCTACAAAATAAATTGATAAATTTTATATGTATAACATATGTAGATTAACCATTGTTATTTAAAAAAAAAATATTGTAAGATACACAATTTTAATGAATAAAAAAAAGATAATGGTGACATATATGGTCACACCTGAGTTTTTTTGTGGCTTTTTTATACTTAGGCCCGAAGTGACATAATGTTGTCAACCACGTTTTTCATTTGATGTGTTTGCATATTTTTTTTTTTTTTTTCTTAATTGTAGATTATAAATGTACTCACAACTGCTAATTAAGTAATTTCAATAATGCATTAATTTAAAATCTTCCCCTGTTTGCAGAAATTATACTTTGGAGAAATTGCTAATGTTGGGGACATGTGCTCTGCTCTCTATTCGACGCCCTCTGAAAAAGGGGGTGGTGGACACAAAATATTCACATGATTCCAATCTGATGATGTCACAATATGTTGATTTTGGGAGGCATTTTTGGGGGTTACATAATAGTAGATATATATATATATATATATATATAGTATATATCTATATATATAGGATATAATATATATATAATATACTATATATATATGTTATATTCGATATAACTATATTAAACAAAACATTATAAGAGTTTCCAGAACCGTTGTAACTGACGCCTTCCACCAGCTCGTCACGCTGGTCCTTATGGTTTCAGGTTGGTCTGTTAGGCGAGTATGTGTTAATGTTAGTATGTTTTAAATGAGTATTGTTTAGTGGGATGTTTAAGTGATGTATTGTGTTAGGTGCGCGATGTTTACTTGTGTAAACCTCTAGACATAAAAAAAAAAATTTTACCATAAAAAATTAATGTCATTTTTTGTACAGTACATAAAAATGATCTTGAGATTTTGAGGTTCCCAGTTGATTCTAAATAAAGTGGTCATGTGTAGATGACGGCTCTTATAGTTCCAAAAAGTCCCGAGAATAGCTGAGAATGGGAAACAGAAAAATAAAAAGAAAAGTGTGGGGCATGGTACGTCAGATAGAACCAACTGTCGATAATGTATTTTAGAAAATAAAAAAACAAGATTTTTTTTTTTTTTTGTATTTTTACCACTATCTCACTCTTTGTTTGAACTTTTTCTACAAGGTCCTCATGATTGTATAAGGTCTAAAAACTTCTTTGACATACAATAGAGGAGAGAAAGATGAAGATGAGGAGGACAGAGGGAGGATGAAAGAGGAGGGAAAAGGAAGAGAGATGAGGAGAGGGAGAGGGGAGGAGATCCGAGGAGGGCAGACTCAGGGACAGGAGGACTACGAGGGGGGAGAGCGAGGAGAGAGAGGGAGGACGAGAGGAGAGAGAGGAGGGAGAAGGAGGAAGGGGAGGGAGGATTGAGGAGGGAGGGAGATTGGGATGGAAAGAGGAGGAGGAGGATTGGAGGGAGAGGGCAGAGGAGAGGACGTGAGTGGAGCAGGCAAGGAAGGGTTGCTGGGAGGGAGAGTTGGAGTAGAAAGAGGGGAGGGAGTAGGAGGAGGGAGGGAGAGTGAGGACGGAGGGATGTGAAGGGAGGAAGAGGAGGCAGGATGAGGGAGGACTGGGGTTACGGGAGGGGGAGAGAGCGGAGGAATTATGAGGAGGAGGGTTAGAGGGAGGGAGAGGGAGGAAGAGGAGGAGGGGAGAGGAGGAGGGAGAGGGAGGGAGGAGGGAGGCGTAGAGAGAAATGAGAGATGAAGCCAGAGCCAGAGGTGGAGACGGAACTTTAAATAACCAGATTCGCAACGATTGTTTACATCTAAAAAACTGTGGCTCCAGTTTTTCTGATTGAATATGGGAATCAAATAGCTTTTTGGTTGATTTGTGCGTGCACATAAGATTTGATAATTCATCGAAGGATGACAAAACTCGGAGCCACTGCAGGAACATTAATAATGTGAGTTACAAACTTATAATTACAACCCAGATCCTGCTGTAAGGTTTAAAATGAAAACTGTGGGCAGATAAGTTTTGTATCATGCTTGAGTCTGAGTCGGCCATGGGCCTGGAGCCTGTCGAAATACAAGCCACATGAATGTGAAATAAATCCAATATTAATATAAACATCAAATAAATAAATAAATAAATATAATAAAAATTAATTAAAATAAAAATCTAATAATAATAATAATAATATATAATAATACATAAGTAATAATAATAATAATCTAATAATAATAATAATATTTGATAAAATAAAATAAAGCAATGAAAAAAAACTGTGGGAGATTCGAAAACAATGGAAATGGCTTATATTGTTCTTGCGGGACTCGAATCGTGTTCGTTCCATCGTTCATCTGGTAAGTAGCACATAAGTGCTTTCATATAGAAACGCGCCACGTTAATAACACTGTCTATTTAATTTTTTTTTTTTGTTTTTTTTTGTTCTCTTGTAATACCCAGTGATAAAGCAGCTCAACGGCTCTCTTGGGCTCGTTCTTCTCGTTCCTGAACGGCACAGTTGGTGCAGCCCACCGGACATCCTGCAGCTTGACAGACAATCATCACAGAACATCCTCCTAGGTCCGGGTTTTACTCATACAGGACATCTCCTCTGAAGCCATATGTGGGCCTGCCATCGTGAATGCCGTTCAGAGTCGGTTCGTTCGGCTCTCGCGCTTACATGGGCTAACTGTTTCTGCACTATATTCCTATTTATTTATCTCGAGGCTAAAGTTGTAAGCCGTGCGTAAATCACGCTGTGCCCAACGCGCTCTGGGGAGAGCTGAAGTTTAACAAAATTAAGAGCGCATTCCTGTGACCGTGCAAAAATAATAATGTTCGATGAGTTATAGCTACTGATCCAATCGAGTCTCAGTGTTGGTACAAGACAGTGTGGCCCATGCTATAACACACACCAATGCATGGGGCTATATATCACTCAAACAAGTCAAACCACCTAGTGTTCCACCTTGTGATGTGATCATTCGTGGTAATTATCATGGACGTGCTCACGTGTTTTTAAACGTCCAACACATTCAGTTCTAGAACACCATTATGGTGATGTCAGACTGGAATTGCATATTTAAGAAAATAAAGTGTAAAAGGAGCGTAACATGAAAACTACACGTCATGACATCTACACGGTGGAACAGCCCTGTTGGCTAGGATTAACTAAACATGTTTGAATTGAAACAAAAACACAACTTCCAGGTTGGTATTACAGATTATGACATGACTTGACAAGATCAACACAAAAGTCAAGATTGTGCATATACACCTTATACGGTGCAATGATGCAACTTTTTTGCTGGTGTCCCTGGTGATTGGCCCTTGTGTCCTGAATGTACAGTAGGGTTTTACAGATACTGCATTATTAAAGGTAAAGGCGTTGTTCGTGCTCCAAACTAATGAAAACAGCATTCTTATGAAGCGGCGGGCTCGCCTCTCCACAGTTCTGAGCGTCCATTCCCAGTCGGTGTCTGTTGTCACCCATGAAACAGTTTGAACGGTACTTTTATGTTCAAACTGACTTCTGTGGTTAATCCACTGTTAGAAAACGTTGGTGCCGGGTTGTGTTTCATTCAACTTGTTTTGAGAAAACTTTACCTCACCGTTTTGTCACCTCTCTAAACCCTCCAACTGGTCGTTCCGTACTTGTGAATTGTCATGATAGTGGCAGCTTTCACGTTAACAGGCT